>JAESVK010001089.1:3212084-3227028 GCA_017140935.1 Hamamelis virginiana
TGAAATACATACATACATACATACATACATACATATATATATATATATATATACACACACACACACACATATATATATATATATATATATAGCAATCCATTCTTACCAAAATGAGAGCATTGGCCTTCAGGATGTATGATTTTATTGAATTACTGTGGAAGTTCATCACTTTCTCAGCATCCTTTAAAGCGAGCTGAAATGACAGTTTGATGACTTTAAAGAATGTATGCAGAGGTCATAAAATGTAAAACAGCATAAACTTTTAAGGCATATATATTTTGGAGCAAAAAGACATACTTCAGCATGTATTGTAGGATCCAGTCCATTCAATGGTCTACATTCAGAAGCTGATGGAGATCTGTATCTGAGATATTGGCTAATTCTGGTTAAAAGGAGGAAACATTGTCAGTGCAGCAGATCAATGCTTGAAAGTTAAGTTGAGTCTCATCTACAATATGGTTGAACAAGCATGCATGCAGAAATAATTGGCATAGAATCGATAAACATAAATTGACAACTACCTAAGAAAAGTTCACCTTATATAAGCAGCACTTCGGTTGTTCAGAATAACAGAATCACCTGGTTTGATTCTGTGAGCTCTTGAGTAACAATCAATTGCCTGAACAAGAAATCCAATTGATCAATGATGAAAGCACAAGAACAGAAATGAAGTTACAAGCCACAGATGTTTCCACAAAGAAATTTTGTCACTTAAAAAAAAATCATGCTTAATAGTGGTCATAAATGTCCATTCAAAGTGTTTTATAGTAAAAAAAAGTGCGTCTCCTTCAACACTAGACCATTGTTCCTATTTTTTAGAAGTAGCATGCTCCAGTGGCAAAACATTAGCATTAGGACAAACCTAACACATTCCTTCTATTTGAAGAGTGATCATATGTCCAAACTAATTCCTTGTCATGTGACCTTAAACAGCCAATGCAACAAAGCAACAGCTGCATGTTAAGACAAAGTGGGCAGGTGGTCTTCGTCATTATTGAAACCTTGCTCAAATTATCAGATGCTATCACACTAGTAGAGAAAGTATGGCTAAATGGTAACAAACCCTATACTAGTCCACATCCAAGTGAATATCTCCACTACATGATACTGCCCTAAGAGAACAGAAGCTGAAAATAACTGCTTTCAACTTCAATGACCTACTGACCGCAAACCAAAAAATAAAAAATTCAATGAACTAGCAGAATTATTGAGAATATTTTAAATATATTACATATTGCAATAAAAAAAATTGTGAGAATCAATTGCATTTTTGAAAAAAAGGTAAATTATTAGCATTTTTTCATTAAGAAAGAGTAACTTAATTTATTGTGTATAATCCAATAGGCAATAAGTTGTAATTAATAAAAATTAGACATTTTTAAAAAGAAATACTGAAAATATAATAATTAAAATTATAATATAGCTTGGTATTTACCAAAAATAAAAATAAACTGGTCTAATAGCTATTATCAAATATCATCTTATCATGAACAATTCCTTAATTATATCAATTGCTCCAAATAATTCACAAATTAAGGCTGTTACTTTAATTTAGAAGACACCTCTTCTAGAAATAAAAATAAAAATAAAAGTAAAATAAACAAAGACACCTCTTCTAGAAATATAGAAATTTAGATGATCGCATGGTGATGGCACACAAGAAACCAAAACAGCTTACAAATGAAATAGACTTTCCCTGACTAGTAAGACTATACTCTCTCTATGGCTCATTTCTCGATAAAAATGCAAGCAAACAATTACTTCAATAGGTTGAATAAATTGGTGCTTGTATTTCGGAAGCCATTACAATATTGATACTTGACAAGTTCTCATGTATTATGATTCCAACTGGTTTAAAAGGTCTTAATTTGTCACCTTCCCAAGGCATCATATTTGTTTGATATGTACCATTTGGTAATCAAGGCCAATCCCACATCCAAAGTTTATGTCACGAATGGCATAACTAAGGAGAAGGCAACCACAATATGGGAAGGACTAGTTGAAACCAGAGTGCAGTTGCCACAAAGGGGAAAGGGCTGCTTAGTGTTGGGCCAGACTTCAAACTGAGTGCTGCCACAGAGTTGGCTAGCTGGACATTGGTTGTAAAGTGCATTCGAATGTTACAATTCCAAATTGCCTAAAAGGATGCTTTATAGGTCGCATGAAATCAGGCAGAGGCTTTTCAATGAATTGATGAGGTTCAAACACTGGAATTTGCAGAACAGATTCTTGTTTAGAAAAATTATTAGAAAGGATAAAATTGAGCCCTTATAAACCATATGGAATTGCAAAATCATGTCAGGGAAGAAAAACATTATGGTATCTCTTAATTTACATACATTCCCAGTTACTTCTCAAAGATAATCCACCTAAAACAGAAAACACCAACTTTAAAGCTTTAGATTAAGCTCCAGGTTCCCCTATTACTCTGTCCGAATTGAGACTTTCTCTACATTTGAAACAAGCCTGCTCTTGCATTTCGAGATGGTTCTTCATTTTTTTGTTCAATTTGCAAACAACAAGAAGATAGCATAATAAGGAAAGGAATTCCACTAAACCCACAAAGGAAGTGCGGGAAAAGCAAGTTAAAAATGCATAGGCAGCAAAAAAGCTAAAAAAATTATTTTTTCTTTTTTTCATTTAAAGACAAGAATGCTCTCATAATAAAAGACAGTAACTTTTAATTCCAAAAGGAAACTGCCAAGAAAATGCATGAAAACTTGCAACAAGAAATCAAAAAACTTCACCTCCTCCAAACGATTTTCTCGGAATGCCCGATTCCCCTTCTGCATGAGATCGAATACCTCAGTGAATCGATCCCTCGGCAAGGATCCCTCTCCTTCATTCGCCTGCATTTCAATCAAAATTACTTTCTCAAATTCCCCAACACAACAACAAATTCTCCACAAATTAAATATATTACCCCCTCCTTTTGGTTGCTGAGAAAACGAAGGAAAAGAAAATGAAAAGAAATCAAAACGATGAGTCCTATATTTCCCGTGATTTTTGTTTCCAAAAAAACGCAAAAGTCAACTAAACGAAACAGTTGTATTCGCCTCACTTAAACTCCATAAAAGTGAAAAATTCATGATTCAAAAGGCTAAATTCCAATCTTTTCTTACATTTACTCACTAACCAAACAGATGAAAACTCACCCAGACGTAATCTTCGACATCATCAAGCCCGTAGGAACTCGACTCAGGTGAAGAAGACATTAAGAAACCGTTCTTAGACACTAAGAAACCGTTCTTAGACACAGAGAGAATCAAAAAAACCAATTAATAGAAAAAGGGTCTCTCAAGAGAATTGAAATGGAGACTTAAGAGTTGAAGCAGCTAGCTTAAAGCAAGGATAGTTCTGTGCATCGTGTTCTTCCCTCTATCCTTCATTACATACACGGACCATATTCATATACGTGTTCTCTCTCTCTTCACTTTCTCTCTCTACCTTAGCTTTGGTTTGAGGGGGCTGAGAGCTACCGTGACAGCGATTCTCTCAGCCCATTTTACAGCCTTTCGTTTTGCCAAAAGCGAAGAAGTTTCAGTGAAAGCTCCGGAGCCACGTTTTTATATATGAACGACTCTTTGTGTGTATTCTTTCGTACGCTACCGGATCTGTATCCCATGGGGGATTGGATTGATCATATCCGTTAGAAATATATAATTCATATAGATGATCATTGGACCCACACGTGTATCTATTGTATTGGTAACTGTAATAAATAGAATCAGTGGGTTATTACCTAGATTCCCTCCTTCTTTGTAAGAGTGTTGATTCCTGTTTAGAAATAAGCTAGGAAAACGCGCCCGTAGTGCGCGTATATGACACTCTTTTGAAAGTTCTCCTTTTAGACAGAATTGGCTTCTTGATTTTTGCTTTCTCCTTTGTTAAAGACAAACGATGAAATTTAAGTTTGAAAAATAATTAAATTGACAATGACTTTGTGGACTGAAATTAAATTTGGTACATTTCACTTCTTAAAACTCTTTTGAGTTAAGGCTCATTTATATAAATTATGCCTAAAAACACTTTTAGATTACTATTTACACATCATTTTACTGGGATTTTCCTTTCATATTTTCATAGTTTGCAAAAAATTTCGTACATGAACCCATGTTTTCACAATTTATCAAAATATTTTTTTGACCAAAATGCCCTTCACATAACATAATCCTCACATTTACATTGAAATATCAATTTTGTGAATAACCTTCAATCCCCCAAATTCCATATAATCCCCTATTTAGAATCCTATCCCCAATTTTAGTAATGTCAAATTACATTAATTATGCCATGATAATATCACAATATAAATTCTTTTAAAAAATAATGGAAATTGAGGATTATGAACAAAAATTCCGTATTGGGGATTTTGTGTTAATTTGGAGATTATGGCTTAACATGATGAGACATGTAAGGTTATGATTTGATATAAAAAAGTAAGCAACAATTTGGGGGATTGTTAGCAAAGTTGGGAATTGTTCAACAAAATGGGAATTGTGGATTGTTATCAAAATTGAGGATTATTCATTATTTTAGGAATTGAGAATTATGTCTTATTTGGGGGATTGAGGATTACTCAATAAATTTGGTATTATACATAATATTGAGGATTGTATGTAAAAATTTGGCACATTTTCCACAAAATTTGACCGTTCATGAGGACAAAAATTTCCAATTAAGTATACGGAGGTGCTTGGAGGGAAATTCTCAAAATATGAATTTATGAAAGGAAATTTTGGAAATTATGGGAATATTGAGGAAAAATTCCCTTATAATAATATACAGATCATCTCTTGACATAACAAAAAATTTCATATTAAAAATAATTGCGGCAAAGTTTATAAGACCTAACTTTGGCCAACCATCTTATATCCCTCAAACAGACAGAGAGTGACTATTACTCATCTCTTGAGATAAAAGTGAAATTTTGAATTTCAAAAACGAATTTAGGTAAAACTATTACAAACAGGACCTTAATAGGCATCTTATATCCGTCAACAAGTATTTTAAAAATTTCAAAAATAAAAAAATTTGAATTTTTCATTTCAATTTTTATCAAAAACTTCTAACATTTCCTTTAAGCTTGCACTGTTCATTTTTATCTACCATGTCATCTAATAAGGCCAAGAAATCACCCGAGGGATAAATTTTATCCCTCGAGTGCCCACGTGCTTTAGAGTTAGTGTGGGTTTAGCATTCGTATGTAGCCGTTTGTATCACACTCAATTATGCTAATAATTTTAAATTAGTGTGCTCTTTCTTTAATAATAATTATTTTCCATAACAGTTGGGATGGAGAAATGAGAATGAGTTGCTGTCTAGAAGACCTATAAAATGGCTAAAAAACTTAAATGGCCGTCTTGATTCGAAAGAAACGGCAACCGTCATGGCCAAGGGAAGAGTCTTCTTCCAAAAACCACAAGACAAAACTTAATCAACTGTGCTCTTACTCTCCCAATCGCTAACATTTTAACAAAGAGCTAGTGTATTAGGGGAGAGAGAGAGAGAGAGAGAGAGAGTGATGTCAATTAAATAATTAGGCAATGTGTTTTAAATGAGTAGGTAGTGGTAGAGAAAGAAGTGAACGGCTAATTTGGCTTAGAGTGAGTGGTTTATGTAAAGTTTTGGCGTGTTACATTAGTATTAGGCCACGTTCCATTGATGACATCCACAAATTGAGATTAGGCTTTATCCTCATCATGATTCTTGTGCCAATGCAATTGCAATGAAGCCACCAACAAGAACCAAGAGCATTTTTCTTCTTTGTCTTTTTCTACCATTTGGCTCATTTGAGTGGGCATCAACTTATAACCCCACCTTGACCAAAAAATAAAAAAACTTATAACCCCACCTTGTAATATAAATAAAATAAAAGAAATTCAACCCCACTTTCCATCCCTCTTCTTATTTCTTTTTTTAAAAAAAGAAAATGAAAGAAGTAGAAGAAATTTATCTATGATGAGGGCACCCTCATTTCTCTTCTTGTGAGTTTTATTTTCTTAGTTATTCTGATAATGTAATTTGAGGCATGTGTCACGTTATCATATTTATGTTATTGAGGCCCTATTTGTAATATTCGTGTTTTTTTTTTTTTTTTTTTTAAATATGGTTTGAACATAACTCTAAAAATATATATAAAAAGATAGTTCTCCAAAAATTATTTTAGAATAAGCCAAATCAAATGATGCCTAAATTTAAATACCCTATCTTTACAAATTCGAATAAAAAATACATTGACACACATACACTGGTTAAAATTAATGAAAAGTATTGAATAAGACAAAAATCAAACTTTTATTGATACTTAGAAGAATTGATATTTAACAATAATACTATATACCCAAAAAAATTTGTTCGGAGAATGCATTCCAAATGAGTTCTATCTTTTAATTTATTATCAAGAAAATTTATTTTTAAAAAAAAAAAAAGGGTGAGATAATTTGCTACATTATTTCGGATAAATTTTTTGAATAATTTTTTTAAAATATATAGCATTTTTCGATATTTTATACAATCTTTGTAATTAAGGTGTGTACTCTATTTAACATAAATGATCGAAGACGCCCTTATTATTCCTTTTGTCCTTAGACAAAGAGAGCTGTCCCTATTTGTCAATATGTGGGAAGAGTCTTGAGTCTTAAAGTCAAACACCTCCTTGAGCACCTTTCATTTTTTCTTTTTTTGGTAGGTCACAATTTGCTTGGTCCTGGATACGATCATATCCCATCCCAATTATGAAGATTGGTCCAAGGCATTAAAGTTTTGTTTTTCTTTTTTTCTTTTTTTCAATCAATATAAATTACGGATTAAGAGAAGCAATATTTTTCCAAACAATAGAAACTTACATTTACGCGAAATTCCTCTTAATATTAATAATACATATAGATGCATATCTATGTGCTAGAATTCGAAACCATTCCTCTGAAATCTTGAGAGAATGAGCCTCATTAATTAATTCCTTGTTAAAATCACTTATATTCTTTCATTGAATCTAAAAATTCACCTCTATTTGTAATTAATTCACAAAAGGGGTTTGCATCTTTGTAACCCGAAAGGCCATGGTCATCAATACTTTTAAGTCTTGAAGTTTCGGATGTCCTCCTATACACAAAAATTTTTGTTAGATATGCGGCGTATAATTGCTGAATTTGGAAAATAAAAATGCTATTCAATTGCTCATTTTAACCATCCTTCATCTTTTACCATAATGCGTCCTCTCATGATTAGCTTCAGGCTCCAATTACGAGCATGATTCTTACGTTAATCATGTTTAGAATGTTAGTCTTGACTCCAATTCTAAAAGGGCACATTCGGATAAAGTTAAAATGAATTGTTGAATAGCATTTTTATTTAAAAAAATCAATGACGTTTACCGTATTTTAAGATCACAACTTTTCAATCGCTTAGAAATAAAATATAAATAAAAAGGTTAAAAAAGGATGAAATGATATAATCTTTGAGATTTAAAAATGGATTAATTAAACCTAGCTACATTTGGAGATAGGAGAAACCATTTGTCATGGGGCCAAAATTTGTAAAATGCCGCTTGTGGTCATCATCATGAACAGCCGTAAGGAATCTACAGAATTGTATAGATAAAGGGTTTTGGTTTAAAAAAAGCCGAAGAATGGAGAGTATTGGAGAATGGCCGCCGCTTCTCGATCTAGCTACTTTGTTGCGCCATTTTGTGTGTAACATGTTTGGGTCAAGAGAATCAAAAGCCATATGTGACTCTTCTTTTATCACATAGTGCAAGCTAGCCAGTGGATTTTGGTAGAGACAATATAGATTATACACGTTTTGGAGTATTCTTAGTTGAGTTCAGTGAGGGGGACTGCCATGCACCTGGGCTTTTTAAAATGTGTGTGTGACTAGAGATATTAAATTAGTTGAGCCAAGCTCACCATGGATGGAAGCAGAGCTCTTTACGACAACCCACACCTGGTTGCAGCAAGGTGGCTCGTTAGAACTGAGGTGGGAATTTGGAAGGAGGAATTTGGGTATATATATGCAACAATTTTACAATTGAGGTTAATGTCGGTTGCACTAGTGTCACATATATATTCTCAATTTAATTTAGAAAAGAGGTTTCGGGTTTATACTCATGGAAGCGTATTGAAATCCAATATTTGTTGCTATTAAGAAGAGCTAGGATTAAGGGCCCGTTTGGATCATCTTTTTTCTAAAATCATTTTTGGAGAACTATTTCTTCACATATTTTATCAACACATGCCCATTCCCACTCCATCAGTGCCAAACCTTTTCATTTTGAAAAGATTTGGCTTTCACATCTCACTTTTATGGAGGTTGTTAAAAATGGTTGGTGCACTGATTAATGATCTTTTAAAAACCTTAAGTTGTTTTGCTAATCACATCTCAATTTGGAACAAGTCTGTTTTTGGAAATATTTTTAAAAGGAAAAAAAATCATTTTAGCTAGACTTGACGGAATTCAAAAAGCTCTTTGCATTAATTCTATTCCTTTTTTGGTTCATCTTGAAAAAGAACTGACCTCTGATTATCATGACATCTTTCATTTAGAAGAAGACTTTTGGGCTTTAAAATCCAGAATTAATTGGCTTAGTGTTGGGGATAGCAACACAAAATTCTTTCATGTTTCTACTATCACTAGGAGAAGGCTAGGCACAACAGAATTCTTGTTCTTAAAATTCCTTATGGTTCTTGTGTTAATGATCATGTGGAAATTAGAAACCTTGTTGTTAGGCATTTCAACAATATGTTTTGCACTGATCAGAAATTTTTCTCCCTCTCATTTGAGAATTGGCCTCCTTTGACCAATCATATTGACTCTCATGCTAGTAATCACCTTATGGCTCCTCCTTCTGATGATGAGATTAAATCTGCCTTTTGGAGCATGAAACCTAACAAAGCTCCTGGGCCTGGTGGTTTTCACCCTAGGTTCTTTCAGAGTTGCTGGGATATAGTCAGAGAGTCTGTTTGTAGATTTGTTAGAAATATTTTTCTCTCTGGTGTGATCCCTGAAAGCCTGAACAAAACATTTATCTGTCTCATTCCCAAGTGCACTGGGGCGGATAGCCTTAACCAATTCAGGCCCATAGGTCTCTGTAATTCAATCTACAAAGTTGTCACTAAATTGCTTGCGAACAGGATTAGACCCCTTCTGGATAGTCTTATCAGCCCTACCCAATCTAGTTTCATCCCGGGTCATAGGGGTTCTGACAATGTTGTTATTGTCCAAGAGATGATCCACTCTTACCTTCTTAATAAAGGTCATTTTGGTTACTTTGCTGCAAAAATTGACCTTGAAAAAGCCCACGATCGTCTTAAATGGAGTTTTATTCGTAAGAGTCTGGATTGGTTTAGTTTTCTCCCCTCTCTGATCCAAATCATTATGTCTTGTGTCAGCACTATTAGTATAGCTGTTCTGGTCAATGGTGAACCTACCAATTTCTTCAAACCTAGTCGAGGGGACCCTCTTTCCCATTATCTCTTCATCCTGTGTATGGAATTTGTTGCGATCTCTGCTGAACACCTAAGCAGAGATAACCTTTGGCGTCTTGTCCCTGTGTGTAGAAATGGCCCCTCCTTTATCCATGTTTTCTTTGCTGATGACCTTATTCTTTTTGGTAGGGTTGAAGATATTGATAGTTTTACTATTACTGATACTCTTGAGTCCTTCCGCTCTCTTTCAGGTCAAAAAATTAATGAATCCAAATCAAAAAAAAAAAAAAAAATTCTCTCCCAATACCCTTGTTGAAAAGGAAAAATTGGTTTGTAAAAACCTGGGTATGAAAGCTACGTCAACCTTTGGCAAATACCTTGGGTTTCCTATTTTGGTTGGCCGCAAGTCTAGAGAGAATTTTAGATTCATTGAAGAAAAAATTGCCAAAAAGTTAGATGGTTGGAAAGCTAACCTTCTTTCCCTTACTGGTAGAACCACCCTTGTTAAGTCTATGCTCAATGCTAATCCTGCTTATATATCCCAAGTTTTGAGTCTCTTCGTTGCCACCTGCAAAACTATTGATAAAGCCAGTCCCGATTTCCTTTGGGACTCCACCCCTGAAAAAAGGAAACTTCATCTAGTTGCCTGGAAGGAAGTTACCTTAAATAAAAATAATGGGGGTCTTGGCATTCATAGCACGGAAGTTGCTAGCCTTGCTAAACTTAATTGGCGTCGTGATAAAGAGTCTGGTCTTTGGACCTCCATCCTTAAACATAAGTATAAATGCTTTAAGTTTGATGCTAGGTGTAAGTCTAGACATGCTTCATTCAACTAGAATGCTCTTAGAAAAGGGAGAAAGACCTTCGTTAAAGGCACTAATTGAATCATTAAAAATGGTCAAAAAATCAATGTTTGGTCTGATAATTGGTGTGGCTTCGGACCTCTCAGGAATTTTATTGCTGGCCTTTTCAATCATGGGGAGGAAAATCTTTTGGTTGCCAATCTTGTCTCCTCCAATGGTATTTGGGAACTTTCTACTATATCTTTTGTCATTCCTGATTTCTTGCTCCATCACATCCGTGCTATTCCCACTCAATTCTATGGTCAAGCGGTTGATAGAATCACTTGGACAAATTCTCCCAATGGTTTTTTTTCTACTAAAGATGCCTATGATATTGCTAAGGTCATTTCCTCTCAGGATGATATCTCCAATGCCTCTGGTCATAAAGGATTGTTTTGGAAAAAAAATTGGAAGTTAAATGTTTTACATCTTATCAAATCCTTTTTCCGGCTTCTTTTCTAAAATAACCTACCTTGTAAACAACTCCTCCTGAAAAGATGCATTGTTGATAATAATATTTGCCCTATTTGTTTCAATGGATCTTAAACTACTGAACACATATTTTTTTGATGTGGTTATGCTAAGGAATTTTGGGCTTGTTTTAATTTCTCTAGTAGCAACACTGTTTTTAATTCCTTTCATGATTGGTTGATTCATTACTGCACTGCCCATGACTTCACTGTGGATAACCTGGTACCCACCAATTGCATTTTCACCTTTGCTTGCTGGCTTTTATGGGTCAACTAAAACCATTTTGCTTTTGAACAAAAGATGACTCAACCTTGTGACCTTTACTCTCTTTCGTTGGCTCAGGCCCGCAAATTTTATCTCCTTGCTGGTAACTCATGTCCCCCTGCTAAAACTAAGGACATTTGGGTTAAATGGATGCCCCCTCCACAGCCTTTTGCAAAACTTAACACTGATGGGTCACGGATTGGTCACTCCGGCCTTGTTGGAGGAGGTGGCATTTTACGAAATCATTTTGGGGAATTGATTGTTGGGTTCTCCAGGAATTTAGGAAATGCTTCAAGTATTGCTGCTGAAGCCTGGGCCCTTCGTGATGGCCTTCGGCTGGCAACTTTTCATGGCTTTTGGTTTCCAATTGTCGAAGTTGATTCTTCTGCCCTTGCCACCATGGTTCTCAAGGGAGTTGACAGTAGCCACCAGCTAAGTCCTATTATAAATGATTGCAGGTTTTTAATCAGCAACCTCCAGGAAGTTTCAGTCCATCACATTTACAGGGAAGGTAACAAATGTGCTGATTTGCTCACAAAGATGGGATACTCCCTTGCTTCTGATTTTGTGGTTTTGTCTAAACCACCGGATTGTATTTCCTTAATGCTTTATTTTGATGCCTTGAGCACAAACTTTCTTAGATGTATTCCTTGTTCTTAGTTTAATATAATTCGCCTTATTATCCAAAAAAATTAAATAAATAAATAAAAATTCTATACTAGAAGTGATTGTGGCTAAAGTTGAGCGCCCTAGCTTTTGCCTCAATCATTTCTAACTAGTATGAAAATTTTGCTAACAATCCTATCACTCCTCAAGTTGTCTAAAAGTGATTATCACTCCATCTCTTAGATCGAGTAGAATTTTAAGCTCCAAAAGTGATTTTAAGAAAAGCTTACTCAAATGGGTCCTAAAAGTATATTGATGTATTGTTTGGAAGGAAAACAAAAAAGATTATCTACACTTTAGTACCTTAAACTTTGCGGGTTGTGTTAATTCACGCTACAAACTTTCTATTAGCATGATTTAAGACAAATTTTAAAAAAACATGTTTTAATTTAAATCAAATATGGATTTTGTCCTACTATTCTCATGAATTTAAGAAATCACGTGAGTGAGAATGTAATTAAGTAGTTTATGTAGTTGGGATGTTTTTGCATGAGCTATGTACTTGTCCAAACTAACAGTTTGCATGAAAAGTTTCGGGACGTGTTTATGTAATATGGGGTTTGGACATGGCTATGTACTGTACGGTCTGAACATTTATATGTAGTGTATCCTATCTGTTGTAACAAACTTTAATGGTTAAATTTGAAACCTTATTCAATGTATTTTTATTTGCAAATATTTTCTTGAAATTGAAGAGCGCGCATCCACCCATGAAATACTAGAAGCACAAATATATCCCAATTGTATGATGATTCAATTCATGAAATTGAAGCCAAAAAGTACATCAGTTTCCTTACATAAATATTATTCCTAATATTATCAAAACAAAATTCACATTTGCCCTACATTGAAACATGTTCTTTAAAATTTGTCCCAAATTGTGTAAATTGAATGTTTGTTTCCTAATTTTACACAACCTGCAAAGTTTGAGGTACTAAAGTGTAGATAATACAAAATTAAAAGAAGTCACGTATGCGGGGGGATGTTTGGGCATGAAAATGGCACTTTAGTCCACATAGGATCCACATAAGATGGCACGTGAGTCGCAATGCAATCTCTGTTACAGAAATAAATAATTGTCCACTTTCGTCCTACATTGAAATAAGTTTTTTAAAATTTGGACTAAATCATGCAATGTCAAAGTTTAGGCCCTATATTGAAAGAAAAATGCTTTATATCCCAAAAAAATTATCTCAAAAGTGTCTGCCAAATGATGTAACAGATGATCTAACCCTTCTCTTGTTTAGTGAATTCTCTCTCCATAATAAATGAAAAGTTAGGATTCATTTGGAATGTCTTTTTGGGACAATTTTTTGGGATATATAACATTACTGATATTGAAATTTTGGTGAAAGTTCAAGGTACTAAAGTGTAGACAATCCCTTACAGTTGATAATTGAATCTTAGGTCAACCATAGAGAACTTAGCTAGGAAACGAGTAAAATAAGTTATTTGTTCACCCCATCCCTATTAAGACGGGTTTAGGATGTAAATTAATAGGATAGTACGAGTTTGGGAAACTTTATAAAACCCCATCAAGTTTCGGGCGAGGTTGGGAAAGCTTTTAAAAAAACCTCCCCCAACCTAGGGTGATTCTATTGCCACCTACCCATATTTCTAGTGGCACCTACCAATTAATAATTTTTTTTATTGCTATTGTACCCATATGTAAATTTACGATTAAGGGTAATATTAGATAAATAAAATAAATCATATTACTTCCTTCACCCACCTTCTTCTTCCCACATTCATATCTTTTCTATAAATCCTAATCTCAAAAACCTTTACATTATCCTATAATTTTATAAAAACTCTAACAAAAAGGTGTTTTTTGATTAATAGATCATGAAGTTGTCATGTGGGATGATTCCAACAACGAAAATTTATTTTTTTTTAAGTATGGTTTACTTTTTTTAAGTTGTTTTAATTTCAAGCTTGTGTTTTTGTTCACTCTTGCGATATTGAACATCGGTCAATGTTCATATAGGAGTAATTAAACATATCAAATGTGTTCAGTCACCCCAACTAACATATAAAAATGTTCAACAAGAGATGTTGAACATTACAAAATGTTCAGTCACTATAACCGAATATATATAAATGTTCAACAGGGGATGTTGAACATTACAGAATGTTCAGTAAACACTAATAGAATATTATCCTATGCTCAACAGTTGTCAGCCGAATATATTAAAATATTTAGCACATTAAATTAGAACATATTACATAATGGTTGGCCTGCTTTCTCTTCATGGAGTGAATAAAATAAGTTTCTTTGTGGGATGAATGGCGGAATGGTTGGGTTGCTCTTTTCGTAGAATAAAGAAAACAAACTCCTCGGATAGAAATAAAAAAAAAAAAAAAAAAAAATTATGTTTTAGGATTGGTTGAGTTGGGGTTAGTTTGGGTATTATAGAGGGTGTAGTTAGCAAAAATTATATTTTAAAATTTTATTGGTGGGTGTAGGTTGCAAGTAGGTGCCACTATCAATATGGGTGGATGGCAATAGAATCACTCCGAACTTATCCCGATTAATATGTTCAATAACTTTTATCTCCCAGTCAAATAAAAATATTATAATACTATTCTCATATAACAGTGGATTCACTAATGAAATTTTTATATTGATTATTATAATAAACAGGTTTTGTTATTTGTATGTTGACTACACGAGTGGCATACTCATAAGTCATAAGTGTAGTTATTTAAAAATTATTTAGGCATTTAGATTGTAAATTATGTTTCTACAAGCAAATAGGTTGGGAATTATGCTTTGTTTTATTCCAATACCAATAAATGGGACGGGACAAGAAAGGATGGGAATAGATTGAATTTTCAAATATAATTAGAACAGGAATATAAATTCAAGATAGATTTCATTTCAATAAGATTTTGGTACGGAGTATTTTATAATAGGATGGGGTAGGGATAGGCCGTCCATTGATGGGAGTGAGACCCACACCTCCCACTCCTAAAAGACCTAGATTTGATCATTCAATCGATGATTCTGATTTTTTTGATCAAGAAAAGGAAGATACACTCCACAATACAAGTAATATGTTCTCGAAACTGATAAGGGATCCTTAGCTCATTGATTTTAGCCTTGCCAGAGAGCTAAGAATCTTGAAAAAAAAAAAAAAAAAAACGGTGCAAAAAGAGGATGTCATCAATCTCTCACATATTTGACAATTACATCAATGTCTTCC
Organism: Hamamelis virginiana; assembly: GCA_017140935.1. NCBI lineage: Eukaryota > Viridiplantae > Streptophyta > Magnoliopsida > Saxifragales > Hamamelidaceae > Hamamelis > Hamamelis virginiana. The sequence continues at coordinate 3,226,959 of JAESVK010001089.1, forward strand.
ATATTAAAAAAAAAAAATTTGCTAGTCATTTATTTCCAAATACTTTATATCATACTTTCCTCTAATTTAA
>JAESVK010001089.1:3234512-3294030 GCA_017140935.1 Hamamelis virginiana
CTCTCATCACCTAAACCCGGATGGTACTTCTCAATCATCTCTTCGTACCGATCCACCAACCCAGCCCAATACCCGCGTAAATAGTAAGAATTCTCAAGAAAAACCTTGTCCATCCACTCATCCTTCTTTGAAATTAACAAGTATATCAATGCTGACTGATCATCCGCCTCAAATGCCGGCCTACCCTTCAAATTTGCAGTCTAATTAGTGAGGATGTAAGGGAGAAAGGGTTGGGACTAGACTAAATTTAGGGGTCCGAAAGTCGAAACCCTCCAATGTTACAGAAAAAATATATCTGAAAGTTGTTGATATTCTGTTAAAAAAAAATATTTACGAACAAATAAAATGAACGAACAAAGGGAAACAGAACTAATTTCTTTCCATAGCTCAGTTTTAATTTTGTTTTAGATATGGAATTTGTCAAACCAAAACTCAATCACCAAATTCAAATCAATAATGATTTTTAGGCTCAACATCATCCATAAATTCCAACACCTAGGAAATCAAGGCAATCTAGGGACATCTATTACTCTAATAAGCCCCTTACCGAACCAGAAATACAAATTATGGAAGATTCACGCCAGCTTTATAATAAATAGCCTTTGCACTCCACTCTTTGAAGCTTATGCTTCTTGTGAGCAAAAAGAGCATACATTAAAAATGTACTGGATTGAGTGCATGAATCAGATAGCAAAGTTCAAATGGTGTTGTCCTTCTATTATATATTTTCAGGCTCATTCCATTAAATCACTGCTTCCATCAAAGCCCCTCATCCTCATTTGACAAAATGGAAAATTTATAGGAATGACACTTGTTATGAAATAGACAAACGATTCGAGATTTTATGACCACAACGAATTAATCAAATCAAATAAGAAAACGAGAAGAGATAATCAATCACACAATGCACACACGATTTACGTGGTTCGGCAAATAGCCTACATCCACGGGGTAGCGACGACGAGAGAATTTCACTATGTGAAGAAGAGCTGTGCGGCTCAAGCGAATACAAAACCTAATCCGTGCAAAAGAAACCCTTCTAAAAACCCTTATATACCGAAGCCCTAATTAACATAAGTGGGTCGGGTCGAACCACATGTCCAAATCGGGTTGGGTCGAGCGGCCGGGGGCTTCGCTCCCGGACCCCCATGGACCTCACCATTAGCCCATTAATCGGGTCGTCGGGTCGCAAACGAGTTTTAATTCAAGACACCCACATAACAAATCTCCACCTTGGCTTGAATTCAATCAATCCCCTCTGAAAGAAACTCTCTATCGCCATCTCCACCTTGCCCCCTTAGGGCATCCGCCTCATATACTGCAAACACCAATCAAGTCCAAGCAGTGCTTGAACTTGAGTGTAGGAACTGGCTTGGTCATCATATCTGCTGCATTCTCTGCGGTACCAATCTTCTTTACCTCAATCTGGCCCTGAGAGACAATATCTCTCACGAAATGATATTTGACATCAATGTGCTTAGTTCTCTCATGGTACATCTGATTTTTAGTCAAATGTATAGCACTCTGACTATCACAATAAACAACAGTAGCACCCTGCTGCAAACCAAGCTCGCCAAGTAAGCCTCTCAACCAAATAGCCTCTTTCATTGCCTCAGTCACAGCCATGTACTCTGCCTCTGTAGTGGATAAGGCAACTGTAGTCTGTAATGTTGCCTTCCAACTCACAGCACAACTCGAGAGAGTGAAAACGTAACCTGTCAGAGATCTTCTCTTATCATGATCGCCAGCATAATCAGAATCAACATAACCAACAACACTACTATCTCTGCAACTCCCAAATACCAAACCAGTATTAGTAGTACCCTTCAGATATCGAAATATCCATTTCACAGCCTGCCAGTGTCCCTTGCCAGGATGTCCCATATATCTACTCACAACACTAACCGCTTGTGAAATATCTGGACGAGTGCAAACCATGGCATACATAAGGCTCCCAACTGCACTAGCATATGGAACACGCGACATGTGCTCCTCCTCCTCCTCAGTCTGTGGTGATAACTCTGCTGAAAGTCTGAAATGAGCAGCAAGTGGAGTGCTCACAGGTTTAGAATCCTGCATCTCAAAACGCTCAAGTACCTTCTCAATATAACTCTTTTGTGATAGGTACAACTTGTTTGCCTTTCTATCCCTGCGAATCTCCATGCCCAATATTTTCTTTGCTGCGCCCAAGTCTTTCATCTCAAAATCACCACGGAGTTGAGCCTTTAACTTGTTGATCATCGACATATCTTTGGCTGCAATAAGCATATCATCAACATATAACAACAGATACACAAATAAACCATCTGAGAGCTCCCTGAAGTAAACACAACTGTCATGCTCACTTCTAGAGTAACCATGGTCCAACATAAACATGTCGAAACGCTTATACCACTGTCTAGGTGATTGTTTCAGCCCATACAAAGATTTTTGAAGCAAACAAACATGGTCCTCCTTTCCCGAAACAGAAAACCCCTCAGGTTGATGCATATAAATCTGCTCCTCAAGCTCACCATGTAGAAAAGCTGTCTTGACATCAAGCTGCTCTAGCTCTAAGTCAAACATAGCAACCATAGCAAGCAACACGCGAATAGAGCTATGCTTCACAACTGGTGAGAATACCTCATTGAAGTCTACACCCTCTTTCTGACTATAGCCCTTTGTCACTAAACGTGCCTTGTATCTAGCATCTTCCACACCTGGAATTCCATCTTTTTTCTTGAAGACCCATTTGCATCCAACAATCTTCTTGCCCTTTGGTGGTTTCACAAGCTCCCAAGTCTGGTTCTTTTGGAGAAATTCCATCTCCTCATTCATAGCGATAGTCCACTTTTCAGAATCACTACCCGTGGCAGCTTCACGGTATGTAGAAGGCTCTTGAAACTGAACGGTCTCTGCCACAGTCAATGCATAAGCAACCATGTCTGCATAACCGTACTTTTGAGGTGGTCTAATCTGCCTCCTCACTCGATCTCGAGCCAAACTGTACTGCTGCTCTTGTGATGCATCTTCTACCTCACTAGAATCTTGCACCTTTTCCTCAATAGACTGAACTGGAGTGTTTCCTATGTCTTTCCCAGAAATGTCGCACTCTAGCTCCACCTGTTTACTAATACCACGATTTCTACCTGTATCAACAGACTCCTTTCTCGGGTGAAGCATATAAGTTTCATCAAAAGTAACATCTCTACTAATAAGAAACTTGGGTGACTTAGGATCAGGACACCATAATCTATACCCTTTCACCCCAGATGCATAACCCAGAAATATACATTTCTTTGCTCGAGGTTCTAATTTTCCCTCATTAACATGAGCATAAGCTGGACAACCAAAAATTTTTAAACTAGAATAATCAGCAGGAGTACCAGACCATACCTCAATAGGAGTCTTACACTCAATAGCAGTCGATGGAGACCGATTCACCAAGTAGCATGCTGTGGAAACTGCCTCAGCCCAAAATTCTTTACCCAAGCCAGCATTAGAGAGCATACACCGAGCCCTTTCCAAAAGTGTTCTGTTCATGCGTTCTGCTACACCATTTTGCTGAGGAGTTTTTCTAACTGTGCGATGCCTAGCAATCCCCACATTTTTGCAGAACTCATTAAACTCCCCTAAACAGAACTCCAGACCATTATCAGTTCTCAGACGCTTGATCTTCTTCCCAGTCTGATTCTCAATCATGGCTTTAAACTGCTTAAAGGTAATAAAAGCTTCATCCTTGGTCTTCAACAAATAAATCCAAACTTTTCTTGAGTAGTCATCAATTAAGCTCATAAAGTACCGAGCACCACCCTTTGAAGGAACACGAGAGGGACCCCATAAGTCAGAGTGAATATAGTCCACTGTACCTTTGGTTCTGTGGATTGCCGTACTGAATTTAAGCCGCTTCTGTTTCCCGAAAACACAATGTTCACAGAAGTCTAAATTCCCTGTTTTCTGACCACCAAGCAGACCCTGTTTACTCAAAACTGTCATACCCCTGTCACTCATATGCCCTAAGCGCATATGCTACAGTCGAGTAGTGTCTGAATCTGAATCTGAATCTGAATCTGTAGATGAGGAAACTGCTGCAACACCTATAATTGTACTGCCCTGAAGCACATAAAGGGTACCAGCCTTTTTCCCTTTCATCACAACCAAATCACCTTTGCAGACCTTAATAACTCCACCTTCAGCAGTATACCTGCAACCAAGGGAATCAAGAGAACCCAAAGAAATAAGGTTTTTCTTCAAATCTGGTACATGTCGAACGTCTGACAAAGTCCTCACTATACCGTCATGCATCTTGATTTGAACCGTTCCAATTCCAACAGTTTTACAGGGCATGTCGTTCCCCATCAAAACTGTACCACCATTCACCGACTGATATGTCGCAAAATAATCCCGATTAGGACACATGTGGTAGGAGCAGCCCGAGTCAAGTATCCACTCATCTTGTGAGTGTGCAGCACAAACAGCAACTGAGAGAACATATTCTGATCCATCTGAATGATCTTCAGCAACCCCAGCAACATCTTTATTACCTTCTCTTTTCTCCTTCTCTTTAAGTTTTGGACAGTCTCGTACAAAGTGACCCGGTTGACGACAATAATTGCACTTGCCCTTTTTTCCTTTAGACTTCGACCTAGAACGGCCTCTGCCTTTAGAATTCGAAGAGTCTTTTTCCTTCGTTCTCCCTCTAACAAACAGACCATCTGCTTGATCCTTGCTCCCATTGGTAGACACCTTCTTCCTCAACTCCTGAGAGTATAAGGACGCCTTAACATCCTCCATAGATATGGTATCGTTCCCATGGAGCATAGTTGTAACGAAGTGCTCATAAGAAAAAGGTAAAGAACACAGTACAATCAGTGCTTGATCCTCATCATCAATATTAACATCAATATTTTTTAAATTCATAACAATTTTATTGAATTCGTTAAGATGTTCTTTAATAGATGTACCTTCTTTCATCCGAAGAGTATAAAGGCGTTGTTTCAAGTACAACCTGTTCGTGAGAGATTTAGTCATATAAATACTCTCCAACTTGAGCCACAAACCAGCAGCGGTAGTCACATCTGCAACCTCCCGCAAAACCTCATCCGCCAAACACAACTGAATCGAACTAAGTGCTTTGATGTCAAGCTCTTCCTTATCGTCCTCTGACATTGCCGCGGGAAGCTTCTCCTTCCCATTTAGGGCTTTGTACAAACCCTGTTGAACCAACAGAGCACGCATCTTCACGCGCTATAGACTGAAACTGATCTGCCCATCGAACTTCTCTACTTCATACTTCGCAGCCATTAGAACAAAAAATCTCAATCGCAAAACCTAAGCTCTGATACCAGTTTGTTATGAAATAGACAAACGATTCGAGATTTTATGACCACAACGAATTAATCAAATCAAATAAGAAAACGAGAAGAGATAATCAATCACACAATGCACACATGATTTACGTGGTTCGGCAAATAGCCTACATCCACGGGGTAGCGATGACGAGAGAATTTCACTATGTGAAGAAGAGCTGTGCGGCTCAAGCGAATACAAAACCTAATCCGTGCAAAAGAAACCCTTCTAAAAACCCTTATATACCGAAGCCCTAATTAACATAAGTGGGTCGGGTCGAACCACATGTCCAAATCGGGTTGGGTCGAGCGGCCGGGGGCTTCGCCCCCGGACCCCCATGGACCTCACCATTAGCCCATTAATCGGGTCGTCAGGTCGCAAACGAGTTTTAATTCAAGACACCCACATAACAACACTTAAGAAAAAGAAAGCTAAACAAAAATTTCAAAGGATACAGTACCATACAAGTATACAACAATGAAGAATATCAATGTGTACCTGTAATTCCTCTTTGTGCAGTTCCTCCTTTCTAGCTTCTGATTTTGAACTTCTTTACACCTCAGAAATAACAGCAACTCCTGCAACCTTAACAAGTAGACTGATAACATATAAGTTTAGCCCATTATATCAAAAATTACTTTCATGCAAGCGAAATAAAATACTGCAAAATAAGCCACTGGAGCTAGCTCAGTTGGTGAGAGTTTAAGAGGGAAAGGGTTAGGATTATACTAGGTCTAGGGTCGAATCCACTACAGGAAGAATGAATAGCCAATGTAAAAAAAAGTTCGGCAGAATGAATAGCCAAATCAAAACTACAGGAAGCTGTCTGCATGTGGTTCAGAAATATAGTTACTTATTTGGCTATTCTGCTAACTATTATTGGTGGCCAGTGCTAGCTGTTGCTGGCCGCCACTAAAAGTTTGATGCTAAAACCCTTTTTTTTTTTTTTTTTTTTTTTCTTGTAGTGTATCACCTTTACTTCCAATTCTGCCAATTATTATATGATGGAAGTATGGAACAGTAATGCAAGACCCCGGTGATTTGATTTAAAAAGAAGGATTCCCAATTTCCTGAAGTTTGGGACTTGTTTAACAGGTATTATGTAACACAAGAAGCATAAGACAGCAGAATGCAAGCACAGAACTTAAAAAATGCTAAAATTAGATTCCAAATGCAAAAAAGGAGGATATTTCATAACAAGGAGTGAGAAGAGCTCATAAATATGGTGTATTCACCTTTGGGGAAGTAATATTCCTGCATTCAGCATTCATGAATAAAGGAACTTTGATGATGTGCTGCTCAATCCCAGGGCTGAATTTACATACTGTTTGATAGTCAAATATAGAGACACGACAAATTGTCCACTTGATGAGCCCCACAAAGCGGCTTAATATGCCAAGAAACACGTAATTCACATAGTCCAACATGGTGGATCACTATGCCCAAAGACACACCAGAGGAGATAAAAGAGCTAAGGAAACAGGGGAGTTCAGGGAAAGATTTTTAAGAACATAAACAAGATGTATTTTAATATATCAAATTGTACAACGATATGAAATAATGATCCCTTGTTTACAATTAAGGGACAATAATATGTTACTGAATGTCCAACATACATGGTAAAAATGATAGTGCGCTAATGAGTAGCCATCAAATGCATTTTCTTGCTAACTTGAAAAATATGGAATCCTACAAAAGAGCTGCACAACTGCATGTAAAGAGATATAAACTACCGATCAAGTTGGGGCAGTGCTTTTCTTTTTCTTCTTTTTCTTCTTGTTCTTCTTATTCATCTTTCTCTTTCCTGCAGTCTTTGCTACTTGCACTCGGGTACTGGCTGTGGTGAAGTCTACAAGTCTGTCTTCCTCGACCCTCCTCTTTGGCTTAAACACCTCAGTAATTGAAGGGTCTAACACATCGCTCGAGCAGTGAAGAGTGACACCCATTGCTACTGACTCATCCCATAGTTCTTTACCCTTATCAAACTCTCCTCCTCTACAAATTTTTGGTATAAGCAAATCATACACAGGTCCATAACCACCCAATGAGTTTCTCTTCATTCTATCAAACAGCTCAAGAGCATAATTCACCCTCTCAACTCCACAAAGAACACCAATCAAATCATAGTAGAACTTACGATCCGGCGTCAACCCATCTTCAATCATCTTATCCACTATCTGGTTACCTTTACCAAACCTTCCAGTCAAATACAAAACTCTCGCCACAAGATAATAGCTGACCCAATCAGGAGAACAACCCGAATTTTTCATCAAGTCTAGAATTCGTAAAGATTCCTTCACTCTTCTTGTCCTCCCTAAACAAGTAAGCAATATATTGTAACTAATTGAGGTTGGAGCAATTCCGTAAGACCTCATTTCCATCATTACATTCAAAGCTTCAGGAACAAGACCCGAAGGATTGGACTTAAGGTTTTGCTCACAGAGGCAACTGAGGAATGTGTTATAGCAAAATAAATCCGGCATAATCCCAGCCGCCTTCATCTCTTTCAGAATTCTTCGAGCTTCCTTCACATTCTTCTGCACACTCCATCCATATAGTAGACTCCGATAAATGAAAGGTTCTACACCAGAAATCTTGTCCTTATGGTGCCAAACAACCCCTTCTGCTCTCTTAGCATGCCCTTTTGCACAAAGAGCATTAACAATGGCAGTGACAGTAACTTCATTTTGGGGGCACTTGAACTTGTCTAAGTTTTTGAAAATACCCAAAGCTTCATCTTCTCTCCCCAGTTTCACTAATGTCTCAGCCACAACGCTATAAGTCTGTGTCTCCATTGCCCGGCCCTCCTTACCAAGATCCTTAATCAAAATATCCAGTGCCGTGAGGTCCTTCTTTTCAGCAAACACCCGAATTGCATGATTAAAATCCTCATCTTCCAAATTACAATTCGAATTCTTACTAGACCACACGAAGAACCTGAGTAGTCTTCTAGTGGGTGCCTCATTTTTGCAGGAATCTATGATCTGGGTAACAAGAGATGATGATAAAGAAACCGTAAATCGATTAAGACTCGTTTCCAAATCATCTAGACTGCCAACGCCACTCGAAACAACGTTACATAACTCCACTATGTCGGACGCTGCTACTGTCTGCGCCATTGTACAGTGCGGATAGAAGGAAAGATGGTTAGATTTCTGGGCATTGACAGCTTGCATTAAAGAGCGCTGCCACTTTGGTTTCAGTAAGAAATGCATGTTCTTCACTTCTTTGAGGAAATTCATCAAACAGGTGGTGTGTATTACACAGCACCTAAGCCTGTTACACAGTTATACGTAAGTGGGCATTGGGAGCTTGCAGTTAACAGCCACGGGTGCTGTGAGTTTCGATAGCCACTTCAATCTCAACGTGTCAGCGTTGGGAGGTTGGGGGCAAACAAAATTGGGAGAGTTTTGAAAATGTTCGTTCCAGAGAAGGCAGTAGTTACAAAGTTATATACTCCGTATATATATAGCTTTCTTTCTTCGCAACGGTTGGTCCTGTAATATAACTAAAATGTCAAGGGCATTACCGGACATTCACTCCCTCTGCTGCTGTAACGCGAAAATATATTCATAATTTTGTCGTTCCAAGTCCAGAAGGTCCCTTCTATCTCAGCAATTCTTCGATTGACAACCCCTCCTCACCGAGCAATTCAACTTTCCGATCAAAACTCCAGCGTGTTTGCCTGCATCGTTCGTGTCACGGTTTCAAATTTCGGATCACTTCCGGTAAACTCTGATCTCTTCTCTTCTTCCGATTCTCATACACGTATATAATGTAAATTCTTCAATTTGATCGATCTCTCTTGAATCGCGAAATCTCTTCCATTTAAGCCGTTGATTTGAATGAAAACTCATCTACTGAGAATGAATTTCAATTCAATATCATAAAGTACATATTTTGATATATATATATATACAGAATAATGTACACGTATGTATATTTCTGTGTGTTTTCTTATTAAGGTTGTTGAGTGGTTGATGAAACAAGATAGGTGAGAGATTCGAGCGCGATGAGTCAGGTATTTGAAGGATACGAGCGCCAATACTGCGAGCTCTCCGCGAATTTGTCGCGGAAGTGCACGTCGGCTGGTATTCTTGATGGAGGTAAGAGAGGACCTTCCAAGTTCAAGTCTTCATCTTGTTTGTTCTGTAATTTATACACACATACACACTGACACACACACACAGGCGCTGTTTTATGTGCATTCATTGGATATTTCTTTGTTTCTCATGCTGCATTGTGAATTTGTGAAGAAAAAAACAAAAGGATGAACGATGGCAAAACTGCAAAATACATCTGACTGGTTCTGAAATGTGATCCATCTGTTTAATTATATCTTAGTTTAGGGACTGGACTACTGGAGTGATTGCTCTGGGCAATCCTGAAAGTATCTGTCTTAGATGATATTAGGAAATGCATTTATGCCTATGAGCAGCGGTGTATGTAGCTGTATTGCTGGACTCCTATGCAGCTTGATATTGTAAACTACAATGTGATACTGAAAAGTTTGTATGCGAATTTTGAGATAAAGAAAAGAAAAAATTGAGGTGAAAACATTGTAACAAAGAAACAGTAAAAAACTAAATAGTGAGAAGATCTCTACAATTAATATTTGTTTAAAAGGTTCACTGTATGCACAACCATGCTGGTTTGTCACGCTATGGTATAATATTTGGATTTTAATTATCACAATACTAATTTCTTTTTAAAGTGTGTAAAACTAATAGAAACTGTATCCTACTTCTGCACAGCATTATCATCGCCATCCTGTTCTGCAACACCATTACCTTTATTCGCGAATAGCTCGCAAACAAGCTCGATAATAAACAAGCCAAGCTCAAACATACCAAAGCTCGGCTCGTTTAACTTGGGCTCGAGCTCGGCTCGAACTTAAATAATCAAGCTTTTGACCAAGCCAAGCTTGAGCAACCCAAAGCTCGGCTTGGTGCAGCCCTATTTATGTCAAGTGAACTTGAAATCTCCATCAATTGCTTATTAATGTAAAAAAACAACTAAATTGATATGGAAGAAAACTGGGAAACTGCTTGATGAGGATGTAAGAATGCATGTTCATTTTTTCTTTGCTCATCATTATCTTATAAGCCTGTCGATGTTTAGGCTTCATTAAGCAAATGTTTCACATGTGTTTATTTTTTTCTTTTTACTGATATTGGATTATAAGGTATATGTCAGTGTCCTGTAAGTACGTAACAGATTAGGGTTTTAAGTGCAATTTCAATGAGTATAGTTTTTTAATCCAATTTGTTAGTTATGGTTTTATGACTATTTTGATGGTTCATGCCTTTTGATTTGCAGAGCAGAAGAAGCAGAAAGTTTCTGAAATAAAAACTGGATTAGATGATGCTGAAGCGTTGGTATTGTATAAGCTACATTCTATAGTCGAAAACCTATATTTCTTTCTGTAATCTTGGATTTATAATGTGATCTTTGGGTGAATTTCTCTAGATTCGGAAAATGGACCTGGAGGCAAGGAGTTTGCAGCCAAATTTAAAGGTTATGCTTCTCGCTAAGTTAAGAGAATATAAAACTGATCTGAACAATTTGAAAAGCGAAGTTAAAAGAATCACTTCAGCTAATGCCAATCAGGCTGCCCGAGATGAGTTGTTGGAGTCAGGAATGGCAGATACGATGATGGTATCTCTCTCTCTCTCTCTCTCTCTCTCCTCTTGTTTATTGTTATGAAGTGCCCCAACTCTTAATATTTTGAACTGCAAACTGATGCCACTATGGTTACAGCAACTAGTTTAGATCCAAGCATTTAATTTTTTAAAAGTTTTATTTATTGCTATTTCACGTAACTATTCACCATGAAACTCCATTATGCAAAGTTTGAACTTGCTAGATGACCAGAGTGACAACCATAGTTTAAAATATTTCTTGCCTATGATTCGGATTGGTTTGCTGGTTCTGTTTTTGGTTTATATATTTTGTGTGATGGTTCAACATTTTGTTAATTTCAGAGAAAGCTTCTGTGTTTTTCATATGTTTGGTGTGCTGGTCTTCCTTTTTTTGAACTTTCATAAATTTCTGGTCCCTAAGTTCTTGTAGTTCAACCAGAAATTGGAGTTACTATGTACCTTAGCTTAGGATCTTAACCCTTTTTTTATTAATGGTTTTTTCATGTCTTTGTGCTGGTTTCTTTATTTCTTCTTTTTAAGTTTTTGTTTTACTGCTCTCTAGCCTCTTTTTGGCCACTACTTTCTGGTTTTTTAGTATACTTCTTCATTGAGTCAGTTAACTATGGTGTTTCTTTCTTTTGCAATGTGGATCAAACAAATGATACTCTTTAGCATTGCCATATCCCTATCCCCACCTATGTCATGTCAGTGACATGTATGATGTATCTTATAAACAATTATGCGTTTTCCAGGGCCATATTTTTCTTTTGCCAACATGATCCCCTCACTCTTTAAACGCCTTCTACTAGAGCCAAAATTACCTCTTCTCAATGGTGCAGTTATTGGTCTTGTTTGTAAGACTAGTATTTCAATCCTCTCACTGACCCCAATTACGTGTTATCTCTGCTTTTTTCTGAATGCATTCATTTCAGATTATGTTATTTCTTGACTTACCACTTATCTATCTCTATATTCTCATTCCAGCTATGCTCAATAAATGAACATGTTGTTTCTTGACTAGTGGGCAATTTGTGGCATATAGCATGGTAGGCATTATAGCTGACTTATAAAATTCCCCTAGTATTTTTTTCTGCTGCAGTTAAATGGTCTACAACGTGTCCAATGTTCCACTCCTTTTGGATAATCAAACCTAATAATAGAAGCATTTCTTGGGTATCTCTTGGTCATGAATCCTCATTACTTATCCATTTCTTCTCTTACTTAGACTAAAATACACCATTATATCTATTAGTCTCTTTTTCTTCTTTTGTACTTAACCTTGGACAGACTCCATTTATTTCTATAGTTCTTATTAAATTGTCTTGTTTGTTATTTAAAATATACTTTGTTAAACGTATGTTTATCAGTAATCTGTTCCATCTTATTGTACTTTTCTCCATCAATTGTTGAACATAATAAAAACAACAGGTCTATAACTTTTCATATATTACATAGTTTTATGATTCATAAAACAGTACCCAGAAATGGTTATTGTGGATACTTCTTTTCCTTTCTATCTATGGTACCTTATTTTGGACTCTGATGATTGTGGAACAGGTGTCTGCTGATCAAAGAGGAAGATTGTTGATGTCAACAGAGCGATTAAATCATTCCAGTGACAGAGTTAAGGAGAGTAGAAAAGTGATGCTGGAAACTGAAGAGCTCGGTGTCTCAATCCTCCAAGATTTGCATCAACAACGTCAATCTCTTCTACATGCCCACAACACAGTATGAAACCCCCTTCCCCCCTTTTCTTGTCTTCTTTTTTCTGTTTCATTTACACAGCTTGCATAAATTCAATAAGCAGCGGCTGCATTTTTTCCAAATTTTAGTTCACCTAAGAAGTTGAATGTGTTTTGCATTCCCAAGATTTCATTCCTTAATTCCAATGTTCTTCCAACACAAGAAAAATCAGGCGGATTCATGGTGTTCTTGACCCTGAATAGCGAACGCCTTGTGTTTATTAGTCATTGAAGCTTTATCTTTAAAATAGCCTAATCAGATGACTCAAGAATCAAGATGTACAATTTAGAGATTTTTTTTTCCTTTCCTATTGCAGCTTCATGGGGTAGACGACAATATTGGCAAGAGTAAGAGGATATTGACTGCAATGTCAAGAAGGATGAGCAGGAACAAATGGATCATCGGCTCTGTAATTGCAGTCCTAGTCGTTGCAATCATTTTGATCCTGTATTTTAAACTGGCTCATTAGCCTGCCACCCTTGATTGTCCAAAATTCTATTTTTCAGGATACGTTGCATTCTTGCAGATTGGTATGTGTTGTGTATGTTATTTTTAATATTGTTTTCTGATTTCTTTATACGACTGTGCTATTAGCCTGTCAGGAGTTGATTGTTTCGTGCTTTCAAGTTTGCGGTATATATCTACGCCCTTCATGGCGTCATGTCTTGTGTCTTCTCTGTTACTTTTTGAGGAACTGAGATTGTAAAAAAGAAAAGGGAGCTGTTCATTTTCTATGGCATTTGGGAACTTTTGTTGTTAGACTTTGTTTCACTGCTCACTCAGAGAAATTTATTGGGAGCTGTTCATGATTAGCTGGATAAAAACGTTCGAATTTATTGGGAGTAAATTTCAAATTTTATTTTCGAGTTTGTTAATTTATCAAGCCAAATTTGAGTAGGTACTACTTGCTTCAATAAGTTTATTAATTTAATGATCAAATTACTCGAGTTTAGTTAAAAAATTAGCTCGATAAAAGGCTCATTAATTTATCATGCTTACTGCTCAACTCGACCTGTTTATGGTTCTCAAAAAAAGTCCTCTTCCCATACTGATCTCGTCAATGCAGACTCAATTGTCTTGTTTCTTGGTTGTGCTCAAATATGCCTTTTTTTTTTTTTTTTTTAATTCCATGTGAATTTGAACAATTTAATAACTTCTGAAAAAGATCAAATTAGTTGAAATTTAAGTGATATTGCCAGGGAGATTGGGTGGTTCCACTGTAATTCAAAGCAGCTCACTCTGAAAATCTCCACTCAAAAGATCTTGGTAGCAACCAAAACACTTCCGTACACATTTATCTGTAAGGTATTCCTTGGAAGCTAGCACACATCCTTCTAAGGTCATGTTTGGATTAGTTTTGCTTAAAATCACTTTTGAGAACAACCTCTTCACGTATCAAAATTGGCCAATCATCTTATCACTCTTCAAGTAGTATAGAAATAATTATCACACCATCTCTTAGATCAATTGAATTTTGAGTTCCGAAAAAAAAATTTAAACAAAACTAATCCAAACGAGGCCTACATATCATGTCATATTCCCACAGAAAGTTATTGAAATGTTATTTATTTCCTAACTATGCTTTTCCACATAAATGATCCTACCAGCATATGCTTACATAGGTCTATGTAAGCATGAAGCTAATATATAAATATGAAATGCATATTTTGAAAAACTGACCGTTGAATTAGATACTATATTTATGCATGTCATGTTTGCCAATCAAAGTGATCCAACGGTCGATTTTTAGAAAATTTTACTGAAAAAAACTATAACAGTTTTTAGTTGTCACAATTTCTCATAATCCAATTTTAAGATTTTGCCATTGGATCACCCCGATTTTTGGTATACATGAAATTCATAAGAAGAATATCTAATCCAACCGTCAATCTTTCAAAATATGTATCCCACAATTATTTATGACCTTCGTACTGACATAACTTATATAAACATATACTTACTAGCTCGGGACTGTGCTTCTCCATATTTCGTTATATGCACTCCATATTTCGTTTTACACTCTCATAGCCACCTGCCACAACTCATCCGTTGTTTTGCCTCTTGTGGTTTTTAAAGAATATGTAGTCACCTGGTTTCTTTGATTGCTTATAGTTTAAATTCCCTGAATTAAGCCCGCTTGTATTAGCTTTTTATAAAAATTACTTTTGGAGTTTCCTCTTTCACAAGTGTTAGAGATAACCCCCATAATAGATCTATGGCTGTTAGATGAGATTTTTCTTCAGACATTCTTGTCTTGTAGTGAGGCTTTCTTGTTTGCTTTTTTTTAATATATCTTATTTACCGGAAAAAAAAAATTCACATTTAAATGAGTTTAGAGGTGAAGTTAGAGAACTCAACTCTAACGAGTCACTTCTAGTACGAAAATTTTAATATGTAAAAATATAATTTGAACATAACTTTAAAAATTTATGCCAAATTTTTTTTTTTCTAAAGTGATTTTAGAAAAAACTAAGGCAAACGAGTCCCAATCCTAACCCCATAATCACTTGAAAAGGATTGTACATGAATATTAAAAGAAAGCAGAAGGATCCCGGCACTGATATCTATTTCTTTAGACCTTCGCAATTCTGTTTCAACTCAACCCTAACATCATTACACTTCTCACCACCCCTGCTTCTCTAGATGCTTCAAGACAGAACTCGTGTTGTTGTTGAGTTGTACCCAATTGGACCCCTTTTACAAACTCTTCCACAAAATTTCTCAAATCCAACAAATCTGAAATTCCTTCTCTCAACCATTCAATCTTATCAGTTTAAATTCCCCAACCACATCATTGTTAACCACCACACCTTTCCTCCCCTCTCACAGATCAATAAATTATTGAAAATGTGCATATCAGTAGCTTGTCAAACCTCCATATGAAGAAAATTGAATTTGGGACTTAAAAAGGAACTGCAATGTGAAGATGGAAGAATGGAATTCAGAAGCATGCAGGTATAAATGGCTATGCTACATCGATCAGTGGCTTGGCAAGGCCCTGTTATATAATTGCAGAATTTGATTTGATCTTATTTGTAATCTACTGCTCCTCATAGGGTATTCAATGCTAAGGGTAATAATTATCTCACCAAACTATGCAATTACATCATATTCTGATTCAATTGACAGATTCAAAGTTTTCAAAAATTTGCAAACACTAAGAAGAAAATGTCAGGAACCTTCTCTTTGATTGCAGCACCAAATACAATTACCTTTGTTTCTCCTTCGAGAATAATTTAGATAAATGTTCATGATTTCTTCAAGAAACTGGAGAAGCAAACTCATCCAACTGTTGAGATGTCAACATTGAAGTAGAGAAGTAGAGAGTGTTACCTGCCCCGGCACCCATAACTTGCAGGTGGAAACCTTGAATTGCTCCATATGATTGTCTTTCAAGCCACTGCTTATCCATAATGAGATGAACAAAGAGGAATTAAGATGCGGGAAATTCCCTACGACGGCACAGATGGCCAGCACCAACAGGTAACCAGGGGAACCATATTCTTGCACACTTGAGATTATCAGAGTCCCTAAATCAATATGACTGCTTATATTTCTTATGCGAATTAAGATGCACTAAATTCCCATTCATCCATGAGCCTGACACTGGCATAGGGGACAATCAAAGGAGCAGCGAATTTCGGGAAAAAAGCTTTATAACTGAGACAAAATTACCACATCTAAGGAATGTTAGGCCCTTCACAGGTCAACATTGATATCCTGAAGCATCATCCTCAGGAGAAGAATCCCTAGATGCATGCTCTTCCTCATCCTCTTCTTCGTCATCGTCGAAATCAACAGAAACAGGCTGCCCATTAAGATCCACATTTACACCGTTCGCCTTCCTCACAAATTGTCCCCGCACACGAGGCCTTCTCTCGGCAAGCCTTTTCCGGTTGACATACCTAATCTTCTTATCAAAACAACGTTCCTTCCTTTTCTGCCTAAATTTGATCAATGCTGCCTCCCTTCTATCAACTTTACCTAATTTCACTTCAGTGGAAGATGAACTTCCAAATGATGGCCATGAGTGGTTGGTAGATATTTGACCTGGTTGTAGGCACATACCAACTGGGAAATAGGGAAATGATGCCATCCCGGGTACATGAGGAGGGCATTGTGGAAGATGATTGTACTGAGACAGCATAGATGAATTGGCATGATTTTGCAGCTCATGCAGGTTCTTTTGATAGAATTGTGCAGATGATGGCATTATTAATTGATTTGCCACTCCTGACATATAATATGGATAAGCAGAATGTGCTTGAAAACCCGAAACATCACTTTGAGGTTCATTTCTTGGGTTCATGAGCACCTGAGAGAACTGTTCTTTCTTAGAGTTGCTTTCTTGTAGAAATTCCAACTGCGCAGGGGAAGTACAAGACCTCTCCATAGAAAGAGAATCAGGGACACTACTACTACTTGGGACGTCATCTCCTTGCAAACAGTTCTCCCATTTCTCTCCAGCTTCATGTGCCTGGATATTATTACTCACTTGTTCACTCCATACTTGAATTTTCTCTTCCATCCTTGAACGTTGAGCAGTACTTTCATCAAGTGCAACCCCCTGTGAATTGTTTTTGAGCATGGTTGATTTCACATATGTAAAGAAGGCTGAAGATTCACCAACCCTTAATTCACTCTTCTTTGGACCTGAACAAAATTGTCCTGAAAATATTACCAGAATTTTAAAAGCTTTTCCAGGGCAATGAAAGAATACATACAGAACAGACAAGCATACCCCTTGCTCCCTGATTTAACTTCAATTATTATTTACCAGTGTCCGTGACACATGCAATGCACGCGAATTAATAATGCAATAGAAGTTGTAGTAGAAGATAGATGATATGGATTCATTCAAGATGTTTAACCAACTTTTTTAATAGTAGTGGGTTCTAAGGGCAGGCATCCCCAGATTTCCAAAAGAAGAATCTACCAAAAACACAAAGAAGAGCAAGGAATAGAAAATAAAGATTACAAAACTGGTCGTCTATTAGTTGTGAAGCTCTACATGTCAACATTGAACTTGAAATAAGAACTCCATGAGCATAAAACCATTGTGAGCCCAACTCTTTTACTCATATCCATCTCTCAACTTACACCACTTTAATCATGCCATTTTTTTTTCTAAAGCACCTGTTTGGGAGTAATACAGCTTCCATTTTAAAGAAATTTTACATCTTCCTACAGACATGAAAAATATAGAGTAAAAAAAAATCGGTTTCAAGGGGCAATTTAAGACGAAACAATCTGAACCTAAGTGACAATGAAAGAAATAAACCCACCTGGTTAGCCTGAAAATTTAAGGGTTTGAGCTTTGCACAAGCTTGGACTGATCCAAGCTTGGTACAAAATTAAGGCTCCAAAACTTGAGTTCAGCCTGCCTGATGGCCTAGTGGCAAGTATCCCAACTTTTATGGGAGAGGTCTAGGATTCAAGCTCATGGAAGCGCATCGATAGCCATTTACTAGTATTGGGGTTGTTAGGGTATGGGTAAGTTTCTATTGTTAGCAAAAATAAAATAAAATAAAACAAAAGGCTTGAGTTCGGGACACTAAGCTCAAGCCAAAGCCTGCCTACCCACCCAAACTATAATCACGCACACACAGAAATACACACACACACACACACACATATATATTGAAAATGATCCTGTCGGCATATGCATATGCTTATTTTAGTTAAAGTAAGCATGAAGCTAATAGATAATTGTGGGATACATATTTTGAAAAACTAACTGTTGGATTAGATACTATACTTATACATGTCATACAAGCCAAAAATCACAGTGATCCAACTGTCGGTTTCTCAGAAATGTCACCGATAAAAATTGTAACAGTTTTCAACGGTCACAGTTTTTCAGTCAATAATTTTGAAAAGTTGACATTTGGATCACCATGATTTTTGGCATGCTTGACGGCCATAAGAAGAATATCTAATCCAATTGTCAGTTTTTCAAAATATGTATCTCATAATTATCTATTAGCTTCATGCTTACTTTTGCTAAAGTAAGCATATGCTAATAACCATTGCATTGCATTGTTCAGGTGCTTATACATGGTTCAAAGCTTATTTAATAAAATGAATCAGACCATCAAAATGGTACAGCTTCACATGCAAATGGTAAAGAATCAGACTGCAGAAAGATGAGGAGCAGCTCACCTGTTCGGCGGTCACTAATTCCAGGCACATCAGGCCGATATTCCAACAAAGCTGTGAGAGGAGGCTCTGCTATAGCAGCGGCATTAGACTGAAAAGGAAAAATATAAAAATGCACTTGTGTTAGATTTAATGCCATTTTCTTGCCATTAAAATAGCAACATGGAATAGGATTAGTTGGATACATATGTTGCATATAAACACTAGTTCCAATCATTTCATAAATAAAATGAGGCTAGATCCTTCAACACTTGTAGTACTACAGATTTTTTGTTTTGTTGCAGCTAATACTGACTAAAATTTGAAAGAATAAAAAGAACATGAAGTTTGGACAGGGCCCACAAATCTACCTTATAGCTAAGTATAGAGTATATTAGTATAGCAGATTAGCAGATGGTCTACCATGATCTATTTTCTGAGTTATATGTTAGTTACTTGTTAGTTTTGAACTTTAGTAAATAACCGGCGTCTATCATGTGAGTTAAATTAAGAATAAAGTGATTAGGAAATTTATTTTAAGTCCTAATAATTTCTAAGGTTCTAGGTTACTTTCAACTTGTTACTTTCTTGCTTCTCAAGTCAAGCTTTCAAATTCTATGTTTGGTTGAAAGTCCTTATATAACCATGGAATTGCTGATATTTCTCCAAAGAGTTTGCATTGCTGATTCCAGATTTTAATCCCCGATATTTCTTCAAACAGTTTACATTACTGATTTCAAATTTTAATCCCTCTGTGCCAATACATTCACAATCTGCCAACTACTTCTACATTTCTACCTAGTAGGGCCTAGGTAATGATTCCTATAAAAACCTTGATCCACTTCTCTATGTATTCAAATGTTTTACTTTCCATAAATTCAGCTTTGATTTTCTTTTTCCAAGAGTTGTTTGTTTCACTCATTTGGCAAAGCTTGCTTTTTTGGCCCTAATCACCACCGGCATTAAAATAACATTAATTTAACAGACACTAGTTCTAGACTGTTAACTCTTGAAGCCTTTCCCACAACATATTCTCTGACCTTCATAAACAATATAATTAGAAGAGGGAAATACCATTGAAAGATTCACAAACAAGTTCACATTCAGAATTCAGAATTCAAAAACTAAAAAAAGATTGTTTTTTATAAATAAAAAAAGCCCTGGAATCAATACAATGACCACTATATGCTACATGCTGTGAGGTCATTAGGACCCAGCTGGGGGGCCAAGGGTTCTTAAATGATGCATGTATTCATTATCCCTAATGCACAATTGATAAAAAATTGTCTAAGTTACCAACTTCTATTCCATATTACCCTCACCTCATCTTCCTGATGTGCTGGCATGGCAATCTCTGGATTCACAATTCTCCGGGATTTGTCATCTGTGTCATCTGAGAACAGAGTAGTACTGTTCGTGTTAGCATCACTAGGGTCTGATCCCACCAGATCAAAATCATAATTCACGATGTTCTTCTCTGCCAGTCCAAGCTGCCAACATAGATAATAGCATTAATAAATATCTGAATTCTGGATATGGCTACCAGTGAAATTTTAAAGAAGGAATACATGTGGATGTGTGAATTGAGGAAGGCAGCCCTTGAAATGGCTATGTCTCAAAGATGCAGGGAGGCAGCCCTTAGAATCAATGGGTATCACTGTGGGCACAATGTGCATGACAGTCAAAGTGAGAACTTCAAAAAGAATGCTTACAATCTAAAAGCATATCATTTTCTGTACCAATTTCCAAGAATATACCCAGACAATAATCAGTCCTAGTTCCCTGCATCTGGTTCATATGTACAGTCCTTACTCCTTAGTGACTAATGATAGGTGCCTTAGTTCTCTGGAAATATTTCTAGAAGGTAGGGAAGAAATGAAAGAAAAGATTAATAAAACTAGAACAACGAAACACCAAAGCTAAGTGATACAAACCATCCGCCTTCTTCTCCACATGTGAGTCCACAAGTTCAATAGCTCATTAGTGCGTAAAGGCTTCACCAGGTAGTCAGCTGCTCCAAGTCTTAAACACTTAACAACAACAGCAACTTCATCTTGTGCCGACATCACTTACCAAAACAAAAGGAACAGAATAATGAGGTGTCCATAGTTTAGGCTAAAATAGAAGAATTAACTATTTAATGAAAAGGGTAGCAATAACATTAAAGACAAGCTTACTAATGACAGGAATGCGTCGCAAATCTTTATCCCGGGTGATATACTTCAACATCTTCATGCCTTTGGCCATCGGAAGGTCAACTTCAGCAAGTATTATATCGATATCTGGCCCCTCGGCATTAAGAGCATCAATCACCTGCCTAGCTGACCTCACTGAAGTTACTGTTAAGCATCAAGCATAAAAATTTCATAGTCAGCATAGATATTACATTTTACAGGAAACAGATACAAGTATATGGAAACATACATCAGATACTACAGAGCTCTATCAAAACAAAATTTCAAAAGAAGAAGGAAAAAAAAAAAGAGATCATAGATTTTGACAGTAAGATGATAAAGAAAACTCTTTTCATAATTGATAAGAGAAACATATAAGCATTCTAAAAGGATGCCATAATTCACAAATGTCCTGGAAAGGTTGATTTGTTGGAGACAAATTCCCATTGAATGACTCAGAAACAAGAATGCTGCTGGAGATTAAGAATGAACTTGACAAAAGTTAAGCCATGGTGTTACGGATTCTTATCCCACATCAGATAGGCACTGAGTTCTTGGGCATGTAAAGCGTGTGCAGTACCTCCAACTAATGAACTAGTTTCTTGGGTTGGAAACCCAATCCGTGACAAATCTTATCAGAGCAGATCTGGGCCTAACACAATGTCATGCCAAGCACCCACACGAGGGGGTGTCCACACCCATAGCAGATTGTCTCACCTGTAGGGTGGACGGGTAGGCAGTTTGGTCCAAACATAACAAGGGCATTATAGGTTTGGGTGGGGGTTGGAAACTTGACCCAAGACATACGAGCAAAGCATTGTTAATGTCCAAAGTTGCAAAATAAAGGTCCATGCTCTTCCTCAATCATATTGTCTTTAAAATGGGACTTGGGGGGTTAAGGGCACTTTCTTATTACATCAAGACACCAAAATATAAGGAAAAGAAACAGAGAACACACAAGAAGGAACCATTACCATGAAAAAACTATACCAAGAAAAAGGAAAACCCCGCAAACCCCAACAAACACATCCACCTCCTCCCACCCAAAAAATGCACACATACACAAACCAAAAAAGGAGAGGGGGGGGAGGACATAAAGGTTTCTTTTGTTTCTGTAGAAACAATTATTCTCATAAAAAGTCATATTCCATTTTGTTGCATTTAAAAAATGCTTGCAACTAAAACTTGTTTTATGTCATCCTCTGCACTAATGTCGCAGATTTTTTTTTTTTTTTTTTTTTTTTTGATTGGGTAAAAGCTGTTTCCAACCAAATGCGAATACAAGCACCTTATAACTCTAAATGTTGAAGTTAGAAGCCACTATTGCACTATGCCCTTTTCCTCAAGAAAATAAAGAATAAAAAAAAAGAAAAGAAAAGAAAAAAATCCACTGCAACAAACCAAACTAACGGGTTTTTCTTTTCTATTAACCTCTTATCACGGTCCTTAAGCTCAATGATTTCAGTTCGAGCTATCTCCTCCATATTAATAATATGTAAATGATTCAAACTCCACTAATATATCACACACAAAAAAACCAAAATCATGCAACTAATAAAACTCCTTATATCACAATCTCCCCTTATCAAATTGTCTGAAAGCTACACAGCAAGGGTCATACCCGTCACAGGAATCATACATAAAACAAAACTAAAAATTTTTATCTACACAGCCAAAATTAATTCAAAAAAATCCAAATTCTAAACCATAGCACAAAGACTCTACCCAAAGCAAGAACCGTAATTCAACATAATCAAATACCCAAAAAAAAAAAAGCAATACCCTGGTAGGAGCACTTGCATAGAAGCCCCAAAACCTCGTTCGAGCTCTTCGCATCGTTATCGCACAGCAAAATCCTCACTTTGCTTCGATCAATAAAACCATCACTGCTCTTACCATTATTGCCTCCACCACCAACACCACCATCTGTGCTTAGCGCAATCTCGTTACGGTCCATTTCAATTCAATCAAGCCACAAAACCCATCAAAATTTAGGATTTTCGAGACCTCCAAACAACACCTTACCAGAGACCTTCATGAAAGTTCTCCTTTGTAAATATATACGTACGAGTGTAATATAAATATATATATATATATATACGTATGTATACACCTAATTTTCAGACAAAAGGAACCTAACAGAGGAGCTGTCACCAGTACTTTATTTGCGCACAATAGCATCTGTTATCTATATCCATAACAGGGAGAGGAGCAAAGAGAGGTTAGACAGTTGATGGACGGTTAGGATTGAAGATCGAGATCTAAGAGAGAGAAAACTAACGGCAGGATTCAGACAACCGGCGACCGCGCATGCTAGCATGACGCGTATTCCTTCAGCCGTCTGCACTGCAGCAGGGTGAGAATTAAGCTTTCTCCCATGTCGTTTAAGCCTTTTTCTTATTATAAAATTATAAAGTAATTATGTGGCGGTGGTGGTGACTATAGTGCGCAGGAAGGGAAGGATGATCTAGTGCTTCAATGGATGACAGGTGGTTGGAAAATGAAAGGCTAGGATTGGTTTAAAGGGAGGAGTATTGTGGGGTGGGGCGTAAGTTAGCAGGGGAGGAGACGTGGAATGAGAAGAGAGAAAAAGGAGGAGAGAGAGAGACACATGGAAAGAAAAGTGCGAGAAAGGTCCGCGAGCGTGTGTGAGATATTTTTTTAGAGATAGAGATTTGGACACGTCATGAAAAGATCTTCTCCAATAAGGGAATAGAAATCTATCGATGCAACTTGATTCTCAAAGATATACGTGGCATCTGATCAATCATCAAGCAATCAACCAATACCATATCCAGTAAGAATAAGGTTTTTTTCTTTTCTTTTCTTTTGAAAAATTACAAATTCACTCATGCACTCTCAAGCAAACACACTTTATAATTATCAATTGTGATACATTGATTCATGTACTATTTATTTGTCACAGATTGTACTTTTCTATCAGCTATTTAGACATTCGTTTAACAGACTGAAAATATAATGCATTTACGTGAAAATATTTTTCCACCAATACTAAGTGAATGTGTGAATACGCGTGACTTTTTTTATTAAACAGATATTCAATTAATTGATGGAATGGTGCAATATGTCACAAATTGATAATATAGTGAGTCAATATATCACAATTGATAGTTCGTGGTGTAAAGTATTCTTCGCTTATAGTACAGGGTCAATCTGTAATTTTCCTCTTTTTTTTTTTTACATTTTTAATACAAATACTTCCTCCGTCCTAATATATGTACATACTTTTTTTTTCTTATATATATATATATATATATATATATCAGTTGGTTTTATACTTTTATACAAGTTTATAAAAAAAATATGTTATGGTAAATGCATGGCAGTGTGGCAATGTGTACTCGAGCAAACCAAAGCCATATGAGTCAATTCTTCAGCACCATGAATGGAAACACTCCCAATCACACCAACCCAAATGGGTCCTCACGTTTGTATTTTTAATTTGGTTTTTGGGTATTAAAATGGAATCTTTTGATTCATTGTTTTTTCAAACATTCCAAATATTGGAATTTTAATATATGAAATTTAGATTCTGGGAAGTTGTATTCATTTATAAAGAGTTTAGTTTTGGAGAATTGTAAACTTTCAAGAACTCACGCTCTTGAAATTTATTAATTCTCAAGAATTAAAATTATTTTGACTAATTATTTATATTAAAAATAATTTTATTTTATGAAAATTATATCATTTTTTATCATTTTATGTTATTTTAAATAAAAATTTAAAGATTTTTTTAACAAGTCACTTAGACGACCTGAAAAAAAAAAAAATGATGGTAGACAAATTTTTCACACTAAAAGTGATTATGCAAAATGTAGGGATTCCGCAACAACGAGGTATTAGAGCTGTCTAAACCTGACTAATCCTCTCTCCCTACACGAAGTCACCGCTCCATGGAGTCATATAACGTTCGGACTTCTTGTCCTAACTAGTGGTTGGCCAAGAAAATTTGATTGGTTTTGAATATGAGATATTTGGATTGGATTTACAACCCATCCCTTTACCACCATGCTAACTCTCGTTGGTTTGCAAATAGTTACTTTTAGTATAAAAATTTTGATATGTGAAAATATGGTTAGAACATAATTCTAAAGAAACATATGAAGAGATAGTTCTACAAAATTAATTTTAAATAAAATTAACCCAAATGAACCCTGAATTTTTTAAGAGTTAGAGGTATTTATAGAAATTATAGATCCTACAAATTTTACCAAAAAAAAAAAAATTTCGCAAATTTTCAAACTCCCAATTAAAATTATAGTAAACTAGAATTCTAATCCCGTGAACCAATACATTATCACTTTCCCACACAAAAATCCATACATTACTATAATCAATAAAAGCATCATTGACATTACTCTTATATTCTAGTTGCCATCATTATCACCACCATTATCTTAGCTCACATACCACCTTACCCTTTCTCCTTTGCAATTCAAGCCTCCTTATATATCCATCACATGCAGAACGTACCAGCCCACCAAAGACTTCTTTGGTAATTAATTGACAATTGTCTTCTAATTTGATGCCATTTTTTTAAAAAATTCTCTTAAGTTAATTGCTAATTGTTGGGTCATGAGAGATTTTGGTGTTCTCATGTGACATATAATAATTTAGCAATACTGTATATTCCAAAAAAAAAAAAATTATCCCAAAAAAACATTTCTAATGAATTCTAATGTTTCACTTATTATTAAGGAAAGAATTTTCTAAAAAAGAAGAGAATTGGATTATCTGCAACAGCATTTGAGATATACTTTTGGGATAATTTTTTCTAAAAAACAAAAAAAAAAAAAGAACGTAGAGTATTTTTCTAATAATTTTATTTGAATCTAGCTGTAACTTAGAGCTGGTGTGACACTTTTAAATACTAGGTCATTCAATATTTTTTGTGCGACTCATGTTTTATTAAGCTCATCGTTGGAATATACTTTCTATAATTTCTCATCATACTTGTCAAATATTAGGTTGACCATCAGGTTTATATATTCTTTAACCACTCAAATATATTATTATCAACAATTCTATTCGTCCACGGTTTTCGTTCTTCTCGTACATCTGACCAATTTGGATCAGTTATTTTGAAAAAACAATTGTTGGATTTTTCAAAAAATATAAGTGGAACTTTGTGCATCTAATCACATTAATCTAACGATAGGTTTTTCAAAAAATAGACTGTGATATTTTTTCATAATTTTTTATAAATTTTATTCAAAATTGCATAAACCGACCATTGGATTGATGTGATTTTTTTTGCATTCATGATAAGTATAAGTGAAATATAAAATCCAACGATCAATTTCTTGAAATACCTGTTCCAAGTTGGTCAGATGTACCAAGGAGGACGAAATAATTTTTCTATTACTATAATATATAGAATGGCTAAAATTATCAAAGAAAATTACATTCGTCCTCCCTCGTGCATCTGACCAACTTGAAATAGATATTTCGAGAAACCGACCGTTAGATTTAATGCTCAACTTATACTTATCGTGAATGCAAAAAATCATATTGATCCAATGGTCAGTTTTTGCAATTTTGGAAAATATTGTAAAAAATAATGAAAAAATTGTGAAAAACTGTCAGAGTCTATTTGTTGAAAAACTAACCATTGGATCAATATGCTTTTTGCATTCATGATACATATAAGAGGAGCATCAAATCCAAAAGTCGGTTTTTCAAAATAACTATTTCAAATTGGTTAGATACAAGAGTTGGTTAGATGCAAAGAGGAAGAATAAAATTATTGAATTATCAAATATAAGTGATTCTCACTATATTTTTAATTAATAAATAAGACCCGCCAAGTGACACAATCCCATATTTATTTGATTCAGACATAATATTAATATCACATGCTATGACCAAAATAGCATAAGAAAATGTTATTCATTGTACCATTTCATTTCAACTCTTTGATCTTAATTTATTTGATAATTAATTAACGGAATATTAAATTAATTATAATATTTAAAAAGTGTGCATTTCAATTTTAAAGAGTTCCGTTCCCTTTACAAAGAGTTAAAAGCAAAGTCGTGGGAGCCTTATCTCTATTTTTATAAAAGAAATTTCGAGTTTGCATAAAGTAATAAAAATCAAAATAATGCTCAATTATTTGTAAATATTATTGTAAGAATATGATGGGAATAGTTAGGGAGTCATGCTGCCCCCAACAGCATGCATGAGTTGGGCAAGTTGAGGGATTGTTGGAGAAACATGATATTCAATTCAGGAGAAGTGTTCTAGTCAGGAGTACCCGACTTTAGATAAAGTCAGCAAAGATTATAAGCCCTTCGATTCCTATTCACTTAATGGATGATTCATCTCAAGATTCAAATCCAAGGACTTGTGTTCTTTGCTGATTTTAGTTAAAATCAAAGTCAGGGTCAAAGTCAAGTACTCCTAACTAGAACATTTTTCTTCAATTTAGTATTACAAATTAATAAAAACATAGTATAAGAGCATATAATGGAAAGTTCGTAAAATTTTCATTACACAAATCTCTTCCATTATCATTATTTAGCAAAACATTATAATTAAGAGGAATTTGGCTAAAGGTCCTCATTTAGAAGATTTTCATGCAAAAAGTTCTCTCAAAAGAGTTTTCTTTCCTGAAGTCCTTTTGGTATGAATTGGACAAAAATATCCCTCATTCCTAACAACCTTCAATGCCACCTATATCCCCAACCCCGGTTCACTACGTCACACCCCGTAGTGACCTGCGTTAGTTCCCTACGCCGGAAACGTAGGTCACTACGCCAACGCAAGTTACTACGTCACTACGCCAACGCAAGTTACTACGTCAAAAAATACAGGTCACTACGCCGGAAACGCAGGTCGCTACGCCGGAAAATGCAGGTCACTACGCCAAAGAAAATCGAAATTTTTTAAAAAGAAATGCAAGAAAAAACAATCTCTTTCTTTTTCCTCCATTTTCTCATCAACCAAACAAAAAATTATTTTTTCCTAAATGACTATCTATTTATTTTTCCAACATTTTTCAAACAATCAAACCACAAATTAAATGCAAAAATAAAAAAAATAATAAAAAAGGAGAAAAAGAAAAGAAGAAAAGGAACAGTTCTTACGCTGGATTCCACACTAGGTGATTTATTCATATGCCAAATATTAAAGTGGATTCATGTGGGTCTTTTATGTGTACAAGAGAAAGCAGTGGAGAGGCCTGCCATCATCTCCAATGTTATTTCAATTTTCAATGCTTATCAACGAAACAATGTTACTGGCGATCACCACTAGCAGCATCAACTTTAATTGAAGCAATCGCCGGAGTGAAGCTCGGCTTTGTCAAATCTGCAACCTCTGGCCTTTCAAGCATTGATCTGGGTCTTCTTCCAGGATGCAGAGATCGAAGGCACCAGTTGGCTCACCAAGAGTCTTTTCCACTTGGAATCGAAAGCTGTTGGTGAATCGTATCCTGAGCACGGGAGATAGCATATGGAAGAAGATCCTTCTTTGAGTTCATGGTACCCCATAAAGAAAAAGTTGCTTGGCCATTATATTACGGTCAAAGCAGAGGCAACAAGCCAACCAGTCAAGCAGAAGATAGATCTGGTCAAGTAGCTTCTGTTTGGACTGTGTTGGGAAGAAAGAAGAAGAAGAATACGGCATTGGGACTGTCTTGGGGATCTAAGGGCAAATTTGTCCGTAAAATAATTAAATTTTTAAAAAAGGACTTTAGCCCTTAAAACTTTTCTAATTAGGACTTTTCAAAGCAAAAAATATGTAGGTGGACTTTAAGAAGTAATCAACTATAAAATGGGACTTTTGGCCAATTATGCCTATAATTAAATAATTAAAAGGAAAACACTAATACCAGAGCTAATTGGTTGCCACTTGCCACCATGTTTCAAGTAAAACCGCCCAATAAACCAAAATGACTGGCAGAACTCCTTCCCTTGAGCACATGAGCATCGAAACCCTAGTAATATGAACAGGTTTTCACAGTAATAGAATTATAAATGCTGAATTCTCTGGGGCAATTTAGAGTTGGGTTTGAGAGTTCATACAAGTTTCAACACATTGCATGCGGTTTTATAACTACCCTGTAATCCCTTTATTACTGTTTTCAACGTTCAAATACCCTAAGACTCGAGCATGTTTAACTCTATCACAATCTGAAAGTTCAAATACAATAGAAGCTGAAGCTAGAAATGCATTTCAAGTTAAATGCAGTATACAACATCACACAAATAAAACAATCTTTTTTTCTTTTCTTTTCTTTTTTAATTATGTATCATTATCTGCAGCTTCAATGATCATGGAATTGGAACAATCTTATGTGGTCCTGACCCTCTTAAGGAAATCAGAGATCCTTACACTCTGCCATCACATGGAGTGGATGGTTAACTTTTTTGCCACTAATCTGATGCCTGCATTCTGCTGGTAGTCATATGGATCCAAGGAGAAGTATGCATCTACAAAAGTTCCGGGAATGAACAAGGCAGCAAGCTCTGCAGCATCAAATCTACTAAACGCAAGCCTTTGCATGTTACCAGAGGATTCTTTCTGGTATATCTCGGTAGCGTATATGGCAATATTACCATTTGTTACTGTGGATATGCTGCAGAAACAAGAAACAAAACACTCAGGTGTGACTTCAACAAGAGTGACTTCAATAGGACTTCAACTTAACACCAATGCTCTATTTTGCATACAAAATTTGAAGTATTGCAACTACTGTTCCAACTTGACACTTGAAAGATTCTGAAGTTTCTTTTCACTTCATGTACGTTATCAAAAACCAAATGAAGCATAAGAAAAATGAAATAACTCCATACATAAAAATAAACAGTGTTTTTGGTTTCCTATAGACAAGACAAGGCAAAATAAACTAGGAGCTTGTGTATTGATGAGCATGACAAACCTCCATCACCAAGTGTTCTATTTTCCAATTCCATTTTGTAGTTCTTTACTCAAAAGGATAAACAAAAAAACTTGAGCAGTATTCAGATAAAAGGAAATATTTCAGGGAGCTTCTAGTTCCTATAGTATAGTAATTAAATGCATGAATGAAATTCATTCCCTAAAACTGCAAGTTAACTTTTCATAGCATTCTAAATGGAGCCAGTTACCTTATCTCTGGTCAAAAATAGCTATAGAAGGACTAAAACTTACTTCAATCTTACAGTAGAAGAGTTCAAGAAGCCATTTTTCCTGATCACAACAGGCCTCCATTCAGAGCTGCTACCAGAATCCACAGACAACCTCTTTGCAAGATCATCACATGCATCCAGAACCTGACACAGGCTTGGAGATGTGTCCACCACAATACTCAACCGCGGACGACCAGCATGATCAACAAATTTTGAATTTATCCCAAACCTCACCTTCAGATGAGTACAACAAAGCTGCAACGTGACATTGTTGTGCAAAATTTTTATTCTTTGACTCCCACGGTAAAATGGGACAAGAGATGCACTGATAGAAGGAATAGAAACTTCATCAGGCTCTAAGAAGCCAGCATAGCCACTGCAACCCTCAGACACAGCTCCTGTGGAAGACATCTCAGGAGACTCTGGCACAGGCTGTTCTTCCATGGTGACATCCGGTTGAAAGGATACTTTTTTCATCTCATTTCTAAGTGGTTCCATATTGAAAGGATCCAGTCGAGCTGTAGTAGATTCAACCAGATTTAGAGCCTCTTTCCCTGTGCCGCAAGTTATAGGAGATAATATTGAATGGTTTTCTCCTCCTCTTTGATTTGTAGGAGACAATGTTGGATTATTTTCAAAATTAAGACTTGGTGAGGAGGAGTTCATGTTTCGGTTCATCCCCTCTGGAGTTGATTTTCCATTACTACGACTTCTAGTAATAGCATGATTTGTAGGAGACAATGTTGGATTATTTTCAAAATTAAGACTTGGTGAGGAGGAGTTCATGCTTCGGTTCATCCCCTCTGGAGTTGATTTTCCATTACTACGACTTCTAGTAATAGCATTTGGAGAAACCCAACTGTTTGTCGCGAATATGTCTGGGAGGCTAGACTCCTGTAAGTATTACAGATTTCAGTTACTTAAAACTACAACCAATCTTAAGCAACATTCAATTTCATCAGCCCACTCCACTTAACCCTCGTTCAAAGTAAGCATGATGGTAATTAAACCCCAGGTAACAAAAAGATTCAAGGTCTGATGTAAAAGTACAGTGAAAAAAATGCAAGCCCTCAATGTGCAATGAACGAGGGCTGTGTCCGCAAAGTGATCATACAATACAAACACAAAGAAATGCAGGTATTCACTCATTCTCTATTTGAAATTTTTCACTTCGATAGATTCCTCCTATAGCATATATATTATTAATATATATAATATATCTTTATATATTGTATTTTATATGAATAATGAATCATATCTATTTATACTATTTTGACAGGCCTAAAGACTTCCAAAAGTAATAAAATCTCAGCAACATATATAGCTTTATAGTGAATAAAGACATTTGCAATTAAACTGAAGCCTCAAACTAAAAACATTGCAACTCATGAACATATATGGAAAACAGGATTTTTGCTTCTCCGATGCACATGTCCTACTAATAGCTTATATGTATTATGAATGTGATCGAAAATAACATTTCCAAAAAGAAACCTTAAGACATAAAGAGCTAGCTAGCCTAGTTTGTGAGGGTGTGAGGGGGAATGGTTAGGATTAGGCTAGGTCTAGGGGTCAAATCCCCTCCAAAGTAACCAAAATAAAAAAAGAACTTAATTGGAAATCAGTGCTAAATTAGAACCAAAATTTTACCATAGCAATGAAAATAATAAGCATACAAGTATATGATCAAAGAGAGTAATTTAGTCAAGTAGAAGGAGAATGCAGCATAAAGCAAGAATTGAAGTAAACTGGAGGAAGAGATAATAATGTAATAAAACTGAAATTCCTGAGGATCTTCACCTATCTCCAAAGTTCAAAAAACCTCACTAAGCATTCTGATGGCATGCACTATGGGGCAATTAACATTTCACAGGATGCGACCCAGAAATAATGAAATAGCGCATGTCAAATCGGTAAAGAGAAAATTGCACTGGTGTTTGATTTATCCAATTTGAGATATAAGGTTACTATAACTGTTGTAAATACGGCTTATCATTCAAGAAGAAGTAAGTGTTATAGCCTTCAAGATTATAAAATTACCAAGAACAAAACAGTCGCACAATACTTGACAACCTCAAGATTCATCCGAACATCATCTAAGCTCCTGAGAAATCATCCCAAAAAAACTTAGTTCAAGGAAAACTAAAATATCAGGTTCATTCAAAGGCAAAAGTAAATTAGATAATTCCTTGCAGAGGCGGAGGCTTTCACAACTACCTATGTGTCTGCTTTCCAAGCCCAAAATAGGTCGCAAGTGTGGCCATCTGCAGAGAAGTAAATGGATATATCAACAGACGACAACACTGTTAAATCTCAAAAATTCCACAAAACTCAGATATTCATTAAGTCAAATTTTGACAGTACTCATGAATGAGCTCTGATTGTAAGAAATGGAGTGAAACTAAGGAAGAATTTCAAAGGGATACTTCTATAGGTCACGCCAATGGGATTCATAAACCCTCCAATACTACAAACAATTCAACATAAACTTCACTTTGCCCACTATAAATAATACATTTTTTATTCTAATTTTCTGTTGGTCCAAAGGTCTCGAGTTTGTTATGCAAAATTTCCATTTAAATTCTAGGACCTTTATTTTCATGCTTCTTTTGGATCACGGAAAGAAGGAAGGAAAGGAAACGAAAATGCTTCAATTTGCTTTAAAATGATTTCTGTTCTTAACCATATTTTCTCATTTTCCTTTTACTCTTTCCCAAATCCAAGCAGACGCTCAATATTTCGATTATTCAGTCCAAAGGCCTTTTATCCACAAGTTTTCTGGTTTTTTTTTTTTTTTTCAACCACAATTTCCAAAAGATCCCAATTTTATATTAAATACATGCATACATAAAAACAAATACACACACAAATAGACATATAGAGAAAGAGAAATTGATACCTTCATGTCACCAGCTCTCCTTCCGAACTTCTGAGTCAACAGTGCCAACGAATCAATCGTACCCTTCGGCTCCGGCGCCGGCTTACCAATCTCTGCAAACGCCTCACGTATCCGTGCACAATCGAACCTCACTATATTGTGACCCGCCCAAATCCTTCCTATAAACACCCAAAAACATTAAGCTAAACACACACAAATATAGCCAATATACATGTATATACATTCATATATCAATATATATATATATATATATATATATATATATATATAGATAGATATATACCGTGGAGCAACTCATAAACCCTATCGGAAATGTCGCGGAAAGTAGGTGCGTCAAGGACCGCGTCTCGGGTAATGCCGTTACATCGGACGGAGAGGGAGGAGATGAGAGAGATATCAGCGGGTCGGACCAGAGAGGAGTAGTTCCCCAGCTCCACCAGCTTCCTAGGGCACACGAGGATGGCTCCGAATTCCAAAATCGCATGGCCCTGTCCGGGTCGGGTCGGGACAGTAGTTTCCACATCAAAGAATGCGATTTCAGATCGATCTTCAATCGGACCCATCGAAGCTGTAACCTTGAAGAGAGAGAAGAGAAAGAGAGGTTTAAGTTTGAAGACGAAGGCGCCAATACGCCTGATATTTATACAAAGGGCTGCTGGTTGGGTAGCTTGACAGGGAGGCTTGCAGCTGATACTCGTGTTGTTCATTGGGTAGCTTGCGAAGGAGGCTTCCAGCTGATACTCTTTTGTTGTTGTTGGGTTCTTAGGCCCATCACTTTTTTCGTAGAAGGCCCATCATATGTGTGTATATGTGTATAGTATAATGATTCCATCTTAGATTCCGAATTAGATTTTCATTCAATTCATGCATAATGATTGTTGAATTTAATTCATTAGTTTAAATTTGATACATTAGAAATCCAACACTCTTTATGCATGAACTGAATGTAAATTCTTTATGCATGAACTGAATGTAAATTTCATTTGAAATCTAGGATAAATTATTTCCGCATGTGTTAACTATATTTTTGGTTGGATAGTGAGATTCTGAAATTATTATACAATACTCATAATGAGTTAAGACTGCATGCGGCTAGTGGAACAAGTGTTTAATATCTCCGTGTAAAATTGGGGAGATTATTCTACGAGATAGGCATACGTGTAGACTATGCACAAATCATCTATCACGTGATAGCATGTGAGAAGTGATTTATATCTTGAAAGACGTGTATACTTCTCCCACGAAACAATTATCGATAATATTGGGCCAATCCCATAAAAAAAGGGTTTAATAATGGGCTGGGCCTTGAGGAATCATTTGGAAAACCCCCCCACCGTTTAGTTAACTTGAAAATGTACACTAGGTATTATTCTTTGCCTTTCTTTGAAACAGAACCAAAGTTTCAACAACCAAAATGGCAAGCAACAGTTTCAGTGACAAAATGTTTGGACCTTATCCTAACTCCCACGTCTCTCCTTTGTGATCCAAATCCATATAGTTTATTGCAGACAGTTTGGTACATATCAAAACATGTTTAAGGGTTAACAACTATCCTTCCCAACTTGTTTTTTCCATTTAAGGTGACAGCTGATGTGGAGTCGCCATGTCATCATAAGCTTAATTTTCAAGATGATGAGTCAGCTGCCACAGCAGACGGAAAAACTGAAGTTGGGAAAAACGTATGGAAGAGTAGCATTTTCCTAATAATAATTAAGACGATAATGATGCAAAAATGCATATCTGGTGCAGAGTGCAAAAATGATACATCGATCATACCAACCATCTTTCAGTAAATCTTGTGTTTCTTTTGCAGATAAAATAGCAGAAGCGTCTCTGTGCTATAATGCAGTGCACTGCAATTGGATACTTAAAAGTCTGTAATAAGTAGCCATTCGGTAGAAAAGAGGAAGAGACCTAAAATTATTATATTTTTCACGTTGCCTTGTCTGAGGAAAGCAAAACCATGGAGGACAGACAACTCTTCTTTCTTTTTCATTTTTTTTTATCAAATGGGGGCAGAGCCCGATTACAGAGAATTAACATAAGGCAAACTAATCCCAGTCATGGGTTAATTTGCAGCGGCATCATTCTATCAAAGTTCCATGAGGGTGGGAGCAAGTGTTAGCAGTTTGAATAGGTGACAGTGCAGAAGTACAGTCAGACTCCACAATAACTTTCCACAACCCTTAGCTCAAGCCAGTTGAGGACCAGTAAAAATAGCCCAAAGCCACCCTTGAATATTGGTTGATGCCCCTATATTAAGTGTGAAGCCACCCAACCAGTTTGCGCAATGTATCAGAAGAAAAAAAAAAACTGTGCAATGTACCTCAGTAGTGTGTTGCCAAAGTATCTTGCCAGAATCAGCTTAATGTGTACTCTTTAACAGATGTGATTTCTCCCTTTTGAAGCAAATTATTACCATATAGCCAAACTTGGGGAATCACTTGTCAATCAGGTTGAATATATTCTTATGAAGCCTGAGCTTACCAATCCACTTCCATCAACCATAGGGCAGAATCAAAGACATACCCTCAGTACTCAGAATTGAAGAAAAATGCTGGAAGTTTGAAACTTTAGCTAAATTTATAATGACAATACTAGTTTACATGTCACAAAAATTTGGAGACAACTTGTGCATATGTTTTTGTTAGACCTACCTATCAAGAGTTATCGGATTCTTTGAATAAATCACATAACCCTAGCAAGAGAGATTGTATAGAAAAAAAGACATGGGCATCTAGCACCAAGGATTCCAAGGATAAATGTTACTTCATCCCTATTTCATGCAGTAATGGGTTCTTGCGTTGCAGATGACTAAAAGGATCTAAGTCCATGATGCAAAGACAAAATCTTGAAAGCAACTTGGCAGATAGATTGAAGCAGGAATGACCACAGGAACCTTCCCAATTCATATAAGTGCTCATGGTCAGGGTTGCAGATCCTCTCATTACCTGTCCCTATAATTCAATGTCCAAAAATACCTCTGAGATGTCCGGCTTGTAGCCTTCCCATTTGGCTTGCCTTGTGATCTCACCAAGCATCTCATAAATTGAAGATGCATGCTTGTGGTTCCAGTCACCAGCCACAAAGTCATGAATGACCCCATTTATTTGTACCCAACTTCGTCCTGGAGGCTTTTGCACACCCATTCCAACCATTTTCTGTCTCACAATAGCAACATCCTGCCACCTTTTAGCAGTAGCATAAACATTTGATAAGAGCACAAGATAGCCAGCAGCTTGGTCAGGCTCAAGCTCAACTGCCAATTTTTGAGCCACGTGAGAAGCAAGCTCGGCATTTTTGTGAATCCTACAGCCACCAAGGAGAGAACCCCACACAGCATCGTTTGGCTTCATGGGCATAGTCTCAATGAGGTGATATGCTTCATCCAAAAAACCAGCACGGCTCAAAAGATCAACCATGCACCCGTAGTGCTCAATCCTCGGTTTAATTCCCCAATTTTGATTCATGCTCTCAAAAAATTCACAGCCCTCACTGACAAACCCAGCATGGCTACAGGCACACAGAACCCCAATGAAGGTTGTTTCATCAGGTCTCACTTCATTCACTCCCAAGCTTTGCATCCAACGAAACACACCAAGAGCTTCTTCAGCACAGCCCTGTTTTGCAAAACCTGTGATCATGCTAGTCCAAGAAACCGTGTTTCTTCGCCTCATTCCTTTGAATACTTCATAAGCTTCTTCAATTACACCACAGCTGGCATACATGTGTATGAGTGCATTTTGCAGAGACATTTGCAGTGGCTGGTTCCTAACACTCAATGTCTCCTTTATGTAGGAATAGATCCACTTTCCCAATCTCAAGTCTCCTAATTCAGCACAAGCTGATAGTGCGGCCACCAATGCCACCTGGTCCAAATCCACATGGGCCCTCTGCATCTCACGGAACAAGGACAATGCTTGCTTACACATGCCATTGTGAGCACATCCCGAAATCATGGTCGTCCACGAGACAACATTCCTCTCTGGCATCTCATCAAATACTCCACGTGCCCCATCAACATCCCCACACCTAATATACCCTGCAAGCAGCGAATTCCAACTCACAACATTCCTCTCAGTCATTTCATCAAACACCCTACGTGCAAACCCAATATCCGTACCAGCCAAGGCGTACAAGTTAACCAAATTCGTCCGAACAAACACATTCGAGCAATACCCATTTGCCAAAACACTTCCATGAACCTGCTCGCCTTCTCTTAACAACCCCGCCTTCGTACAAGCATTAATAAGAAACGAATACGAGTGCCCATCAGGCTCTGCGTCGCCCGCTACCATTCGATTGTAGAGCTCAACTGACTTATGCGGCGTTTCGCTCTTAGAATAGCCTCTGATCATTTGATTCCATACAGTAGTACTTGGGTTTTCGATATTTTCGAAAATTTTCCGGGAATGTAGGAGATTACCAGAAGTTATATAGAAAGATAATAGTTTAACAAGAATAAAGTTTTTCTGGGTTAAGCCATTAACGATTATTTGCGTATGAATTTGGGTGATTTTTTTTATAGTGTTGCAGCTCTGCAACATAGAGAAGAGGTGTTGTTGCAGAGCTCTAGAGCTTGTTTGATTGGCGGGAATAGATTCTTCAATTAACATTCAAAAAGATGTTAAGAGCAGTCGAGAACTAACAAAATAAGCTACCATTACAATAACGGGAATGAAATATTACAACTTACAAGTAAGATGCATGGCGTCGTTTCCCTTGGGAATGAAATATTACCCTTTGATTTTGCTCAGCTCATTATTATGAAAATGATTTACAACTTAAAATAAGTTATTGTGGAAGATGGTAGCTCCTATAGTTGGCATTGGGTTCAATCCTACTTGTGGGCTTGAACAATATTGTATTTAGACTCTTTTGTGCTTGCTTACTTAGGTCTCATTTGGATTAATTTTGTCAAAAATAATTTTTAGATCTTAAAATTTCACTTGTTTTAAAAGATAGGATGATAATTATTTTTACTCCTTTAGATGACTTGAGAAATAATAAGATGATTGCTGAAAGTTGGCCCCTTAACTTTTGCCACAATTATTTTTGGTACTAAAATTTTAATAAATAAAAATATGATTTAGAAATAACTCTAAAGAGATACGTGAAAACATTGTTATCCAAGAATAATTTTAGGTAAAGCTAATTCAAACAGGATCTTTGGGTAAGTATTAAGTACGTGTTTGTAGCTCTCTCAACAAATCATTGGAAGTGAACATAAGCTTTGGCTCTCTCTCTTTATGGGATAAAGTTTCGCATTTCATTCCTCACGGACAAGATTTTTGGCTCATTTGTTGTCATCTTCCCCGTTAACAACTAACCACTAACCCTACTAATGTATATCCTTTAACAAAAACAAAAAGTCATTGCTAGTGTTGAGATAACTAGGCAAACATCCAATTCTAAGACCTAACTGTGTGTAATCAGCTTAAGTGGTACTTTGCCTCTTCTTTAATGGGGGAGGTTGGATTTATCTGGAATTAGTATCTCAAACCTAATTCAAAAAATAAACAAATAAAAATGAAATAATGAAGAATTGAAATGACTTATCTTGTCACATAAGGTATAAGATTATATGATATTTTTTTATTGTACTAAAAAAAAATTACTCAATTACTAGGCTAACAAGTGGGGTAAATGCTTAATTCTATGGATCCTTATTCCAATTGTGCGAGTGAGCTAGGTTGATCATTCAATTCTTTCAATTTAGCACCACCAATTGTTCAGTTTCTTTTTGTCATATAAAGAAATTCAGGCTAAAAAAAATAAATTAATTGTGGCTACTTTTCATTTAATTCTCTTAATAACACGACTTATTTTAATTTTTGCTGCATTCTTAAAAAATGTTAAAACCGTTCTATTACGCTCTATGCACGATATTAAGAGACTGGCATCTTCTGTGTTCCTGAAGGCCAACTGTCACTGGCGTCTGTGCCTCTGTGGTCTGTCTTTGGAGTGCTTGTATTTCAAAAGACAGTTAAGAATGAAATGCAACGGATAGATGGACACAATTCTCTCTCACCCGAGCAATGTTAAAGATTTTCCCGCGAAAACGCTCACTTTACACCAAGCACCCTTCAATAGCCTCAAGAGCAATCTCTTCTTCTTCTTCTTCTTCTTCTTCTTCACTCTCTAATCTCACAGACACTATACTCAACTTCAAAAGCGCTGACCAAGCACTCGAGTTCTTCAATTCGGCTTTAAATCGTATACATGTGACCAAGAATCCTCAACCCTATTCGGCGATCATCCATGTCTTAACCAGGGCCAAATTATACACCAAAGCCAGGTGTTTGATGAAAGACCTCATTGAAAACCTCCAAAAGACTCGCAAAGCCCACCGTATTTGTTACTCGGTGTTTGACGCACTTAACCGGTTAGAAAGCTCTAAATTCACTCCCAATGTGTTTGGAGTTTTAATTATTGCCTTTTCTGAGATGGGTCTTGTTGAAGAAGCCTTGTGGGTGTATAACAAGATTGGGGTGTTGCCCGCAATGCAGGCTTGTAACGCGCTCTTAGATGGGTTGCATAAACTGGGTAGGTTTGATTCAATGTGGGAACTTTATAGGCACATGGTGTCCCATGGGGCGTGCCCTAATGTTGTCACATATGGCATATTGATTGATGGGTGCTCTAATGAAGGTGATATTTTAAGAGCACGAAAGTTGTTTGATGAAATGGTTGAGAAGGGCATTGAACCAACTGTTGTGATATACACAATTCTTATCCGTGGTTTGTGCAGTGAGAGTAAAATGTCAGAAGCGAAAAGCATGTTTAGGATGATGAAGGAATTGGGTGTGCTCCCCAATTTATACACTTACAATACTCTGATTGACGGATACTGCAAAATGGCCAGTGTGCCACAAGCCCTTGAATTGTATTGGGAAATGCTACGGAATGGTTTGCTGCCAAATGTTGTTACATTTGGTATCTTGATTGATGCGCTTTGCAAAGTGGGTGAATTGAGAGCAGCCAGAGTGTTTTTTGTTTGTATGGCTAAGTTTGGTATTGTTCCTAATATCTTTGTGTATAATTGTTTGATTGACGGCTATTGTAAGGAAGGCAACCTATACGAAGCACTGGATCTGCATTCAGAAATGAGAAAGTTAAATGTTTTGCCAGATATCTTTACTTACAGTATACTTACAAAGGGTCTCTGTGGTGTGGGCAGAATTAACGAAGCGGATGGTTTATTGCAGAAAATGCAAAAAGAGGGAGTCTGTGCAAATTCTGTGATATACAACACGCTAATTGATGGGTACTGTAAAGAAGACTCTATTGAGAGGGCTCTGAAGATTTGTTCTCACATGACAGAAAAGGGTATAGAGCCCAATGTCATCACCTTCTCTACCCTGATAGATGGATACTGCAAAGCAGGAAACATGGAGTCTGCCATGGGATTATACTCAGAAATGATAATTAAAGGCCTTGTGCCTGATGTGGTTGCTTATACAGCTTTGATTGATGGGCATTTCAAAGATGGAAAGACAAAAGAAGCCCTCCGGTTGCATAAGCAGATGCAAGAGGCAGGCATCACCCCTAACGTTTTCACACTTAGTTGCTTGATTGATGGACTATGCAAGGATGGGAGGACTTGTGATGCTATCAAACTTTTCTTGGATAAAGCTAGAGCTGACCCCACTAGAAGTGAAAGCAATGAAATGGATATTAGCTCTTGTTCTCCAAATCATGTGATGTATACAACTCTGATTCAAGGTCTGTGTAAGGCAGGCCAGCTTTTTAAAGCCAGTAAGATTTTCTCAGATATGAGATGTTACAATTTGAGACCAGATGTGATCACTTACATTGTCATTGTAAGGGGTCATTTTCAAGCTAAGCATATGCTTGATGTGATGATGCTGCATGCAGATATGTTAAAGATGGGAATCATGCCGAGTGAAGTCATATACCGGGTCTTGGCTACAGGGTATCGAGAGAGTGGAGACCTCAAATCAGCTCTAAGGTGTTCTGAAGATTTGCTTAACTCAGGTTTTGGGTGTTTCGAGCCAGAAATACCTATAAAAGAATCTTTTCTTGGTCATATAACACAGCAGCTTGTGACGATAGAGGACTGTAGATCAAGTTGTGGGCAGTAATTTCCTTGGCAAGAGAATTGATATTTTCTGAAGGACTATTGAGGCTTTTGAGGAGATGTGGAACAGCATATATCTTCTCAATTGGAGCTTGTGAATTGAATGAGTTGTATTTCCTTTGATTCATCAGTGTTTTATCTATCACGTGTGTATGCCATAGTATCATGGCTAGAATGCCACGGTCAATTATGAACAGGTTTTTAACCCAAGGAAGCACTGCATCTAATTTATTGAGTGGGTGAAGAACTAAATTTCAATGTGAAGCAGGTCAATTATTTATGAAGAGCTCCTGATGAGTTGTTAAAAGAACAGCAGCACGGATGATTCAGTCTCACCGGAGGACTTGTGACACAGTACTGCTCTGAGTCAATTCAGATTCTCTGGGGAACTATACTGAGGCAAACTCTTACATTTATTTATTTTCCTCTTCTTTGTCAAATTTCAGCTCTGTGTTGTTATTGACCAGGAGG
Source organism: Hamamelis virginiana (assembly GCA_017140935.1). Classification (NCBI taxonomy): domain Eukaryota; kingdom Viridiplantae; phylum Streptophyta; class Magnoliopsida; order Saxifragales; family Hamamelidaceae; genus Hamamelis; species Hamamelis virginiana. Next base: position 3,276,143 of record JAESVK010001089.1, read on the forward strand.
TAGTGTAATACCCATCCCCACCAGGATTATGCATTGTGATGACTGATGAGGTAAAGCAAATGTAATCTTTAATTCATAAATTAAGGAAGATTGTCATGCACTTCCTTTTGAGCCACATGTTCTGGCCATTTATTATGTGCCGTAAATCAAACAGTCAAAATCATCAATGGAAGTAATCTTTTCTTACATAGTTAGATAAGACCTCATCTGATATCTCCTGCATATCGCACAGACCTATGCTTGTTCCCCTTCTGTTGACTGTTTTCAGTAATCATAGTGTATGTTTTGATGCACATTTTTACAAATTGTTGAAGGAAATCTATTCTTAACAAATGTGATGATTTATAATGTCTTTTCTTCCTAAACTTTTTTAAGTAAACACAAAAATAACTAATTATCGAAGGCAAGAAAGTTGAAGACTAGTGTGATACATGGGTTGTCAATCACACTCGGGCTCAGAAGGTGAGGGAACTAGTATTTCTCACTACTCTTTTTCCGAGTAAGGAAGTCGAGTTTTAAATCTTAGTGGTTTTGTTTGGAAAAAATAAAATCCTGAACAACCAAAATGAGACTCGTCAATTTTTATTTCACCACTATAAATTTGTTCACCCTCATATTCTAATCAACTATAAGTTGATTTATTTAAAAACCAAATAGCAGTACTCTCCAATTGATTTATTTAAAAACCAAATAGTAGTAAGAGAGTAGACCTAACTTTATCAATTTTTCAAAATTTCTAAACTGACTCTTAAGAGTGGACGAATTTGAGGGAACTAGGGAAGGGAGGCCTGCTCTTGTTGTATAGCCTTGTCTCCACCCCACCCCATGAAAAAGAACGAAAAAAGAAAAAGATCCCCTAACATTGGGCGTAAAGGCTTTTATTTTTTATTTTATTTTTTGGAATAGAATATCAAAATATCAATTACAATAAACATATTTAGAAGATGTTAATAAGAAGTTTCGAAAATGAGACACACTATCCCAAATCCCATCCCTCTATCCAACTGGACTTAAAAGTTAGTGTATTTTAACTTGTTATCTAACCAATACCTTAGAAATAAAAAATTCAAACTAAGTAAACCACCCAACCTTGTTTTTGTAGTGTGAGACAGATAATGAGATTTTTGAAAAAGTTCTCTTCAGTCCAAACAAAGCTGGCTGAGTTATTTTCATCTATTCACCAAACCAAAGCCCAGCTGCATACAAACCTCAAACCACCAAAAGCAAACCAAACCCTTAGAAAATACCTCAAGTCCAATTCCACCACCAAGGTTTTATTGCATTTCAGAGACTTGTTGAGAAAAAACTCTTCATCCATTGATAGCTACTCTCTCTTGTTTGTCCTCAAAGCTTGCACCCTGAAGGCTTCTGCAATTGAAGGAAAACAATTGCATGCCCTTGTCATAAGCCTTGGCTTTGAACCCATAATTTTTCTGCAAACATCTCTTATAAACATGTATTCTGCAACCGAAGATCTCGACGATGCACATCATATGTTTGATGAAATACCCTCCAAAAATACTATCTGTTGGACTGCCTTGATTTCTGCTTATGTTAACAACCAGAATCCAAACAAAGCTCTTAAGCTGTTCAGGCAGATGCAGATGGAGGATGTGGAGCTTGATCGAGTTACAATTACAGTTGCTCTTTCGGCGTGCACTGATCTTGGTGCATTGGATATGGGAGAGTGGATTCATGCTTATGTTCGTTGTAAAGAAGGGCTTAATACAGATTTATGCCTCAACAATGCACTCATAAACATGTATGCAAAATGTGGGGACATTAGAACTGCAAGGAGATTGTTCAATGGCATCAGAAAGAAGGATGTGACAACTTGGACATCCATGATTGTGGGCCATGCATTGCATGGACAAGCAGAAGAGGCTCTCGAACTCTTTTCTGAAATGAAAGAAATGAACAAAAACACAAGGAAGAACAAGAGAAATATTGGTGATAATGGGAGTTCTTTAATTCTCCCAAATGATGTTACATTCATCGGTGTTTTAATGTCTTGCAGCCATGCAGGGATGGTGGAAGAAGGGAAGCAGCATTTCAAAAGCATGAGTGAGGATTACGGCTTGAAGCCTAGAGATTCTCACTTTGGCTGCATGGTGGATCTTTTATGCCGAGCTGGGCTCCTAAAAGAAGCTTATGAATTTATTTTGAAGATGCCAGTGAGGCCAAATGCAGTGGTGTGGCGGACATTGCTAGGCACTTGTAGCCTCCACAGCAACATTGAGCTTGCTGCAGAAATTCGGCACCAGCTGATCAAGTTGGAGCCTACCCATGTTGGTGACCATGTTATTATGTCCAATATCTATGCTTCCAAAGGCATGTGGGATAAGAAGACTGTCATTAGAGATCAAATAAAGAAGAGGAGGGCTCCTGGTTGCAGTTCAATTGAGGTGGGAAGTGTCATTTATGAGTTTGTCACTGCAGATGATGATCATCCATTGATCAGTGAAATTTATGAGCTTCTAGAGGGCTTAATTAAATCCATGAAAGATTATGGATATTCTCTGGATTCTTCAAACCTAATAGACTTCTGATCAAACGTAATAGACTTTTGATCAAACATAGAAGCTGGTGGAGAAGGTCATTGGAATGTAGAATTATGATATGTAACACATGCATTTGAGGAGGCATTTATCTGAACTGGCCTGTTGGTGTAAATAATTCCTGACAAGCATTTGTTGTTTGGTAAGTTTCAAGAACTGAAAAGAATGATATTTGAAACAGGACTGCAGGAGCTGCTTCAATTATCTCAAAGAAAGTCTCTTCAAAGTGCCATAGCTGTAGCTGCAAACCAGCTAGTGACAATACTGAAGTGAATGAAACTTAATTTTGCTATTTTGGAATGGGTAACACCTTTCAGTTCCTGCATTTCTTTGCTTCTTCTTCACTGTTTGGAATCAATCTACAGGTTATAAAATGAATTGCAGAGCTGATGTTTAGCTTTCGGGCTACATTTACACTACCAGTGATGTGATCAGCATATATATATATATTTTTTAAGAATTTATAGTTTATTTTCAAACACATTTGAATCCCTCTAATTTTGATTTGTGGCACTTTTCGCTCTTCAATCAATCAACTTTTTTAATTCTTTGACAGAAAAATGGTTTGGGTGAATTTGTTTTTGAGTGATACAAATTTTTAGGACATCCTAAGATTATTCTTATCATCTCATAAATTTTCATATTCGCAAACACTTGTACTTCCGGTTCAAAATCTTTTTGGAAAATATGGCACCAAAAATTGTAGAGCTGGTCATCTTTTTTCTAATTTATACATTATTTTTAGCACAATTATTTCTCCGTGTAAGAAAAAATTCATAATTAAACATAAGAAATTACTTTATGTTGCTAACATCATATAGCATTACTAATTACATACTAAATTCACATATCGATAGAATGGTGAAAAATATCATAAATTGAAATCATAAAAGTTAACGTGTTTGAAACTAAATACAATATGTAAATGGATATAAATTGAAGGACGATATGATTGTTGGTGATACATAAAACCGCCTAAAATTTATTAACACATTATTAAATGTAGGCTGAAAAGATGATAAAAGATGATGGAGAGACAAGATTGTCAAAAGTTGGGTGCCAAATAACAGGTAGGAAATTAAAATGTTTTAACGTATGGTAGGTTGGCTTACAGGGGGTGTAATTATTGGAACTTCCCCCCTTGTTGCCTCCACTAATACGATAATATATTGATTGATACCTCAAATACTATTCATATAGCTTACCAATTGTGACATGCTGCCTCATCTACCAGGATAGATGTATCTACTTTCTGCTTTCATGATTGTATGTAATTTTAAATACCCTTGCAATCCATTCTCTTTCTCATATGTCACAATAAATTAAATAAATAAATAAATAAATTTATCTTATGAACTCAAAAATGAATGTTATTTTCAAGAAAAATACTATATCATCCGACACTTTAACCCGAAATTAAAAACCATCTTGATGTGTCATGTTTTGAGTAGTGATGTATTTCCTTTTAAACTACTTCCCTCTTTTTCACACACAACTCAAATCATGACTAGGGATGTTAACAGGCAGGTTTGGGACGGGTCACCCCTTTCCCAACTCCGTCCCATTTAAGAAAATCTCATCCTATTCCCGTCCCAAACCCGTGACGGGTCAGGATTTGGAATCCCATTCCCGTCCCAATTAAAAGACCCCATCCCATTTCCAGTTCCATCCCATTTACTATTTTCTTTCTACTTTTCTCAATTTTCTCAACACGTAAATAAATTATAAAATACATTGATGAACATTAAAGATAATTGTTACTTCTAAGAGTAAAATAAATTAAATCCCTTAAGGGGCATGATTGAAATTTCATTTTATTAAGGAGAAACTTAATTGTAAAATACCTATAAAATAAATACAATAAAAATACATAAACATATATAATCGGGACGGAACGGGTTTTTAAGCCCTCATCCCAAACCCTATAGGATTTTCAAAAAAAATCTCAAACCCGCCATTAATCCTATTAGGATGACTCCAAACCCATTCCAATAGGGGTGGGGTGGGGTGGGGTGGGGCGGGGCGGGTACCCGGATGAACCCACAAAATTGACATCCCTAATCATGACATGTCAGGATCGTTTTTAATTTCGGGTTAAAGTATTGGTTGATATAGAATTATTGTATTTCCAAATGGGTGGGTCAAAGATGATACATGAGTTTATTTTAATTCTTGGTTTAGCCTAAACCCAAATAATGATTAATTAATAAATAATTTAAGACATAATTAATTTGAATTAAACGCGCTGGGGACATAATTAATTTGAATTAAACTTTCTCTTTCTCTATCACTTGGCCCCGAAGTTGTCGCCGTCTTGTTTACGCTTCTACATCTCTCCTCCTCCCTCCATTTCAATTCTCCTTATCACAAACCCCCAAAATCTAGAGCACATTTGTCCTCCCTTTTCACCATCATAGCATTCAAAAAAAGAAAAAGAAAAAAAAAACCTAGGGTTTCCTCTTCTGTCGTTTGTCTATATATATGGATGTGATCCGTTACTGCACCTGTAGCCCATACCCGACTGAATCAGAGGCTTCTGGTTCGTGCGACGACTCGCCACCGGGTTTGATTTCGGTGACTTCGGTTCCGTCGTATTTGCCGGACATGGAAAGTGAAGGGTTTGAAGGGGGAGAGATTAGGGTTTATCAATATGTACCGAGGTTGATTGTTGGCGCTCTTTCTGGTGCTCTTACGGGGCTTTTCGCTCTTGGTAATTTTTTTTTTTTCTCTTTCTTTTTCTTTTTTAATTTTAATTCATTCACTTGTGTATGTTTTTGTTGCAAATGTTATTTTGCATTTTGAGTGGTTGTACACATTGAATTTGATGGGATTCTAGCGATTTAGAATGCGGGTTTAGTATAGAATTACATATAAGTTTACATGTTTGCTTTCTTTGTATGGTTGTGCTATATATTGATATTATTTTGTCGAGAATGTTATTTGGAATTTCAAGTGGTTGAACAGATTAAATTCGATGTGATTCAAGCGATTTATGTCGTGGGTTTCCTACATAATTATATATAAGGTGTGTGCTTTATATATATATATATGGTAGTGCTTTATATTGATATTATTTTGTTGAGAATGTTATATGGAATGTCAAGTGGTTATACAGATTGAATTTGAGAAATTTTTAACATGGATTTCGTACTTGTGTGCTTGCTTTTTGTAGGGTGGTGTGATGTATTGATATTATTGATTATATTGGGTCTTATGTTGCCGAAGGTGACTGTGCGGATTGTTAATATGCTCAGAGATATAATTACATTTTGATGATAAAGTGGAATTGTATTTTTATGAGGTAATCGTTTAGCTGATGTGCTGTGTGAAATATCTCTGGTTTATCTGACACAAGGTAGCTAATGATTCTTCATAGCAAAACTTTGGCTGAGGTTGAAGTTTCAAACTATTTTCTATAGTTTCTGATAACTGATAGTGAATGATGAAGTATATTGATCTTTTAGAAGAGAATACTATATAGTTAACTGTTATGATTGTTTTTTAGAATCTCTCTCTCTCTCTCCTGTTCAATTTTTAGATATGGAATCCTTTAAACATAATTGCCTTGAGTGTCATAACTTTACTATCTCTTAAGATATTCAATACATTAACTTATGTCTGATGAGTGCATACATGAAATGATCTCATCTCTTGTCTTTTCTGCTGGGTGATTTTCTGATTTGTATTTTAGTATAGTTATAAGATGTGCTATTTTTTGCTTGCGAATCAAGTTGTCCTGATTTTAAATGTTTGTGTTTTTTTTTTTTTTTTGATTGTTATTATTTTTTCTTATTTTTGTACATGCTTGATGAATATAATACTGTTTACTTACCGAAATTACGTACTTTAGCATCATGGCAAATTAGTGATTCTTACTTAAGAAGCTTTAGGGCCCATTTGCGTTAGCTTTTCTTAAAATCACTTTTGGAGCTCAAATGTCCACTTGATCATAGAGATAGGATGATAATCACTTTTAGATGACTTGAGGGTTGATAGGATGGTTAGCAAAATTTTTATTCTAAAAGTGATTGTGGCAAAAGTTAGGAGGTCCCAACTTTTTCTATAATCACTTTTGGTGTGGAAATTTTGATGTATGAAGGCATGGTTTGTGCATAACTCTAAAGAGATATGAGAAGAAATAGTTCTCCAAAAATGGTTTTAGAAAAAGCTAACACAAACGGGCCCTTAATCATTCAAGATAGGATCATTCCATAGAATATTGGGTATTGAGGCATACTGACTAATACGAATTACATCTTATTGAGAAGTGCTCAATAAATGAACTCTTTATGGGGTTGATATATAGCTTCTTTAGTGTAATTTTATTTACAAATCTCCTGATATATCTTTATTGGTTCACTTGCAGCTGGAGCTTTCACTGGAGCTATCACTGGTGCTTTGGCAGGTAGGGCTTCTGATAGTGGTGTCGTACGTGGAGCTGGACTGGGTGCCATTGCTGGGGCTGTTCTCTCTGTAGAGGTTTTGGAGGCTTCTCGTGCTTACTGGTGTTTAGAGAGATCTGGTTCACGAGGCGCATCATCTATGGTTAGTTCAGTAAATCCTGTGCACTTTGTTTGTTTGTCTTGGTACTCTTTTGGGCCTTTTGCCCTTCTGTGATTTCCGGCCGGCCAAAACTGGACTTGATCCCCTTTTTCAAGGGTGGCAAACAAATGTATGGTTTAATATTATGGTGTTTTGAAACAAAGGGTGCTGGTTGGTATATCAAAACTGTGTGAAGTGGATATCAAAATAATGACGAGATTACAGTTAAACTTGGCTGGCCCCTTTTCTGGGGCTTCCCAAATGGCCCCTTAAGCTAGACAATCTTAGTTCTACCTGCTGTTGCATATCTATTTATTATTCTTGAGTTCTCTGTCAATTTTGTTAAAGGTGGCCTTGTATTAGTTATAGGCTAATTGTCCACTTTTTGGGTCCAGGCAGATTTCATAGAGGAGCTTCTCCGTGGGAGGTTTGTTGAGGAGCAATTTACTCCAGCAATGTTAACTTCTTACCATTGGCAGGTTTTTACATTTTCTTATTTCCACACATGTTCGTTAACAAAAAGCTAATGTTTGTATACATGATCAGTTGATTTGGATGGGGGCAAGTGGATGGGTCTTGTGTTTATAAGGGATCCATCTGTTTTGTTGTCTAAAATTTTATATTTACAGATTTTTTTTAACGAATATCAATGATGATAGTTTGCCTTCTATCTATATTGATTTTTATGTAGTTTTAAGTGGGAAATGGGAATGAAGTAAATTGATAAAAGTATGACTTTTAACTCTGTTAGTCCTGTCTCCTTTTCTTTTTCTCCTGCTTTTATACTTCTGAGAGGCAATAAAATCGGTGCACCTTCTTCTTCTTCTTTTTAATAACTTGAGTCTTTTTTTTATTTAATAACTCGAGTCTTCTTCTTCTTCTTCTTCTTCTTTTTTTTAAAAATGTTATATCATAATTTTGGAGATCTATTAAGCTTTTGAGAGTTTAAAATAAATAATCCTGTGAGTTTCCATTCTTTAGAAATGTCAATTTTGTTCTATGTGCTCAAAAGATTTGAACACAATCTTTGGGAAGAATGATATTATTAGAAACCTGTTGGATATCAATTTGGCAAAATATTGGTTAGCTCTAGAAGTTGTATGAATATCAATTTGGAAAAATATTGTTTAGCTCTAGAAGTTGTAATATACTGTTATAGATTACACTATAAATGGTCTATAATGATGTTATAATTAAATGGCATCATCACTTAATAAATTAGTTTTCTCTAATATGTGGCCCATAGTCTTAGATAGAACTCGTTTAAGTTCACAAGTTTTTCGACCAAACTTAACCTAGAGGTTGAAAACTTTAACCTATACTTGTAAAGATTTTGGAGAGATAAGGTGTGTTGATGGTTTTAATTGACGAATGTGACCTATTAGTAGTGTTAAAGTGTAGGAGGTAGTAGGACCATAGCTGAGATAAATCAACTCTACTCAATAAGCCCTTAATCCTAACTACACAAGGTCAATTATGGGAATTATTTTACACCATTCAACTCTATCAAGGGCCATGTTGTAAGTTACTCCCTAGCATACTTGTCCTTTTTCACGACCTCTAACTGCATTATTTTGGGCCTTAATAGTGTGTGATGGTGAGAGCTTGGATCATTTGTTCTTGCATTGTCCTACATTGATTGTGTTATGACAGGAGTTGTTTCAGCTTATGGATATGTGTTGAGTGGCTCCGAGTTCTCTTTTGCAATGTTGGATATAGAGTTTTGGGTGCTTGGGTGTTGTAAAAAGGTTTTTATTTTATGGAGTTATGCAGTTTTAGCTGTTTTTTTGAGTTATTTGGTAAGAAAGAAATGCTTGTATTTTTTAAGCTAGATTTGATAGTGTTGTTGGTCTTTGGGAAGAGTATGTTTTTTGGGTTCTTTTTGGATTTCGGTGACTAAGATATGTTGCCTGTTATTATGGGAAATTGGGTTGTGTTGTGCGCTTAGTGGGTTTGTGTCGTTTTGTAGTAGGTCCAATTTTTGTTTGATGTTCTTGTTTGTTTTTTCTTTTTTGGTAAGGCAAGCCGACTTGTCCCCTCTCTCTCTCTCTCTCTCTATATATATATATATATATATACACGCACACACACACACACAAAACTTCTAATATCAGGTGGTGCACCTGATGCTTCTTGCATCAGGTGCCCTCTTGTAGAGCCACTTGCGATAAAAATTTTGAAAATTGACCGTTGTATTAGATATTCCTATCATGTATGTCATGTCTACCAAAAATCACAGTGATCTAACGGCTGGTTTTTTACTTTGAAAAACTATGACTTTTTTATTCTTTAAAATGTTATCATTTTTTAGCAGTCAGTTTTATCAGAAACTAACCCGTTGGATCACTGTGATTTTTGACAGGCATGACATATATTATAGGGGTATCTAATCCAACGGTCAGTTTTCCAAAATTAATAGTGCAAGTGGCTCTACAAGAGGGCACCTGATGCAAGATGCATCAGGTGCACCTGACCATAGCACCTCTGTGTATATATACATATATATATATATACACACACACACACACACATATATATATATATTTTAACAAAATTTCTTGTTATGGGAAAATAAAAATAAAATCATTTTAAAGATAATGTTCAATAGATCCTCTTCTACTATTTAAAAAGAAAAAAGATCTTGCATTTGAAACTATCTTATTGCAGTGCTAAATAAGTAATCTAACCCATAGTACAATGTTCCAGTTTAAGTGGCATATTGTGCAACTTTTCCTGTTTTACATACTGTAATGATCTATGATCTGGGTAACGTTGTTGTACTATCCTAGTATCCTTACAATGCTCTAATTTATCTATGCTTATGAATCATAACTCTGTATAGTTATTATTAGTGGGACGCATGGAATGATCAATATCTAGTTGAAGCTTATTTTAGGATCTGACATCTGGAAAAATTTGTGTGAAAAAACAGGTAAGGATTGCTAATGTAAGCTATGATGAGATATATGATGTCTACGGTGAAGTTGCATCCAGGGGGTTGTCAGGGGAATCACTGGAGAAATTACCGTGTCACATGATCTTGGAAGAAATGAAGACAGCGCCGAGCATCTGCTGCACAATATGTTTGCAGGTCATTATTCTTTCTGGGAAGGATTGGACCTTATATATATATGTATATATGTTACACGATAATAATAATGATGATGGTGATGATGATGATAATAAGAAGATGATGTGTTATTGGCAGGATATTGAAGTGGGTGAAGTTGCAAGGAGCTTGCCCCGGTGCCACCACACTTTTCACTTGACTTGTGTGGACAAGTGGCTCATCAGACATGGCTCATGCCCCGTATGTCGACAGGATGTGTAAATATATGTAGGCTCTGGTTTTTGTGTACAGAAAAAGTACTACTGAGATAGCATTGATAGCCCCTGTGTATGTATTTTGTGTGCATTGCGTTGTAATACATAGTGTTTTGAAAGCTGCTTATCACTTGGAAATCTGGCCTTCCAAAGAAATTAGCTAGTATATCCATCCCTACCGAGCCAGACAGCTTGTTAGTGTCCTTTATGTTAGGCAGTAGAATTGGGTAGCAGTTTGTTACACTTTTTGTATCATAGATCTTTAAAATCTATATATATATATATTTGCATCAGGTGGACCTTATATTAGCATCCCTGTATATAAATATATTGCGATATATTTTATTTCTGTATTTCTATGCCTTTGATTATGGGACTGAATATTGATTGCATAATGGGAGTTAAAAGTGCTATTTGCAGGCTGTAAGATATTACAGGCAATGGACTTAACCTGTGCAGGAGTGTCTTTAGTTAAAAATCCTTTTTAAGCTGCAGTAGTACGTTTGTAAGAGGAGCTCTTGTTGGTTTAATTGGTTTGTTTGGAATGCTTAGAGACACGAATAACTTTTTAAAAAATTGGGGTTGGACGGTTTCAGGGGATTCGACCAGATCCTCATTGTCACTCCTTCCCTCAATATTTCCGTAGGGTATTATCTCACCATGGCACTTTGATACAGACTGCAGGGAAGGGTAACTTTTGCCCTCCAATGTTCTGCTTCAGTGCAATTCCCACACTCTAGTCTCAGCCAACCAATGCACAAATGAGTGGCAAAATGAGAGAACATTTCTGCTCATCCGCAATATCAAGCAAGTTATCAGTTGAAGTGATTCCATGACAAAGAAGGAACATTTCTGGATGATCTGATATATTCACCAGTTTGATATATTATTTATGCTTCGTAATTGGTAAAGGGTGGATTCTTTTTGGCTTGGGTTTTGCCGTTTTGCTAGGGTAAGAATCCGTGGAATGTGGGTAGTTTGAGCTTTGATGGAGTTTTTAAGTTTTCTAGGGTTTCAAGAGCAAAATAAGACACGTTGAAGGAGTTTATACGGGCCGATTTAAATAAATAATACTAAAAATAATAATTGCTTTGTGCTCCTGGTGCTCTTTAAAGCATATATGTTCATTCTAATTGAAAGGAAATGCTGAATGTTTTTTCTCTTTGAAGATTTTCCCTTCCATGCATGGGTGTACGGCCGTGCAAAACTGTAATTGATATTTTCCTTTCCTATGCTGTGGAGGAGCCTGTCGATAGGCAAAGGAGGATTTTGATAATTCAAAAAACTCAATACTTTTTCATTTATTTTTTGTTGTAATAAGCTTTGTAACAGCTTAATGGGTGCAAAAGTAACAGACAAGAAAATGTTCTTATAATGAACATCATTGGAACTAATGATTTGTTACAGAGAAAAGTGCTGCAAAAAAGTTTGGATAATTGAATCCCTGTGCAAAATATGCTACACAAATTTTGCATCACAGCGGCACTCCCACTGCAGACTTTTAACTTCTTATTTTTAATCTCCGAGACCAGAGAAATCAACCAGGAAGTGAGCACATCTAACAACACGAAGCTAGCGATATGCAGCTCTACCTATTTGAGTATGTTATCTGCAATACAAAGAAAACCATGCAGTCATGCAGGGGTCAGGTAGGAAAAATAATCAGTAAGGGCCATTTGTACACACCCTCAACCTTGCGGTATGTCACTTAATTTCCAAGAATTTTACTTATAGAAGTTAATATCTATAGAGATTCAGAATGTCTGTTAGTCATATTATGTATGAACTTCAATAAGTAATTAATGGAACATATTGGAGAAAAAGAAAAATAGTAATCCTGTTAGATGCTTGTTTTAAGTGCAAAAATCATATAGCATTTCTGAAGTTCGTTAATGTTAAACATTAAAATTCCCTCCCCCCACCCCCACCCCTTTGCTATTCTTGATTTTCCTTTCACACATATAACCACCTACGAAGCAATCTGCTTAAAGTCCAACACATAAATCAGCTCATTGCAGCAGCTCGTTTGGTTAGTACCCCAGTTAAAAGGAGATCTTCATTTGTGCTCTACATAAATTTGGAACGAGTCCATTGTGTTTTATATAGCATTTGCAACGAATCTATTCCACATTACACAAGCAATCACTTTTAGAATTCGAAGAAATGATCTTATTTTCATTTTATTTTAACCATGATTGTCTTTGTTTTGATGTCTAAACAACCCATGATTTCATACTTGGAAATTTCATGGAAAAACTAAAGTGAGAAGGTAACATACATGGAACAAAAATACGGGAACTTGAATCAGATCTTTTGGAGTTCAAACTTCAAACTGCAACTGCTACAGGCCTTTTGCTAGTTTTGATTCCTTTAATAGCTGCGAGACAGAAATATAATCCACAAAACAGAAATGTAAGAATACAATAGTATAAGTGTATAAAATTAAATTCCCTTTTTTAGACTAATGAAGGTTTCATGCATCCATGCCTTCAGCATAATCTTTGGCTCCAAAGACAGCAGAACCAGCAACCAAAGCATTGGCTCCGGCCTCAATAACCTGCCAATAGGTATTTAAAATCAAATCATTAGTTGTCCAGCTTGTATACAGGTACTGAAGTGAATTTTGGATGTGCCACTTTTTTTTTTTCCTGAAATGCGTAATAGTAAGAAAATGTGTTACAGCTCAATGAGTACACAATATGTGTTTTAGTTCCATTTTTTCTTTCCCTTTTTTCCCACATCACCCAAACACTACCTGAGTTCAACACTAAAGGTGACCGCTGATCCTCATACCAATTAGATTGGAATGGGTACAACTGTGCAAGAACATTGTTCCAATACATTATTCTATACAGGCCCATATCTTCACCAGATAAAGACCACATCAGTTTAAACAGGGCACCTTGTATGCATTTCCTGGACCAACTCCACCATCCACTTCGATCCATGGGTTCACTCCCTGTTGGGGAAAAAAAAAACCAAAGAACATACAGAATCACTGGTTTTTTAAATCCATTTGAGGACTGAAAATATAAAGGAAACATAATACCTTCTCTGCGCACATTCTTCTCAACTCTGAGATTTTCTTCACTTGGCTTTCAATAAAGCTCTGCCCACCAAATCCAGGGTTTACCGACATAATCAAGACCAGATCAACCACTGTTAAGATGCAGAGAAGTCACCTCATCAGTTCCATTTTCTTTTGCCACATAAAACCCAAATGTGTTTCTGAACAGGACAGCTTTTAACATTAAATAATTTATGGTAAAGTTATTGAAATGTACATAAAATGTGCAATAAGAAAATTGAGAATCATCTTACCTATTTAGCTTGTGCTACATATGCCCTATCTCATATTCTCATTAAGGATTAAGTTCTGAATTTGTCCCTTTGATTCTATATATCACATAGTTTACTCTTCTATTCTACAAACGGGTTTTCAAATTCCTATTCTTAACCACTTATCCTTCCCAATTTATTATCTATTTGCATGACTTGTTCAGTATTGCTATCCCAAAGTTCCCATGCATAGTTCTTTTTTCTTTACGTTCTGTTTTTTTTTTTTTTTTTGGACAATCATCTCTAAGTCTAGACATAGCCAAGCCTAGACACTTGCACCTGGCCACAGCTAGAAGATATCATTCCAAGGAGAAAATGAGACTCAATGGGACAAGATTTCTCTTCAAACATTAACTTAGCGTAGGAACTATCCCTTTGTAAAATAAAAAGCCTTACCATCAAGCACACATTCTATCGCACTTAGTGAGGTAGCAGGGTTTAGGACAACTCCAGCTTTAGCTCCCAGACTTTTTATCTGGATCATAAGAACATATACACAATAGTCAAAGAAGATAATGATTAGTAGCCCACTACTAGCCCTAGAATAGGGAAAGAGGTTTCCAATTATGATATGACATACAAAAACAAGTACTACATAAGCAACTCAAAAAGTCTTTTCTTTGTCATAAGCCTAAAAGGAAAATAAGCAACCCAAAAAAATTTTCCAACTGAAATGCCATCGTCATCATGGTCAATCTATTATTATAATTAATGGCATTGACTTTTACGCACCAGGTTACACTTTTCAAGCATCTGGACTAGATCTATCTAAGAATATGCAGGAATTGAAAGGTGAAAATTGAAATAGATAGATTTAGTAGGAGACTCAAACATGGTGCAGAATCCACATTTCCAATTCGATATGGATTGCTAATTAAGTATTTCTTTACCGGTTAGTTCCTCTACAGCATGCATCTTTACACGGATATTGTCAAGATTGAATGGCAGATGATGAAATGGAAACTTTTACGCCCTTGTGGGTAGTGATTTGAAGACCTCACCCCAACCCATCATTTTCGCAAACCCCCCCCCCCCCCCCAAAAAAAGGGAAAAAAATTTGGGCACTCTATAATTATCACAACTGTGATACATGCCAGAATCAAAATTTAACAGGTGAAACTTTGTCTCTCTCTTCATTATGAGGGTATTCCATTTATTTAAAATTTGTCACCCACTCAGCCTAATAACTGCCATTTTACAGTACAAGAAAATATAGGCAATCAACCATATACTAACATACTAACATTCTAATTCAGATTTGTTTGAAGTAATATTCTGAGCTATATTGAAGGTATAAACTGGGCATTTGGAACACACCAATAACAGCAGTCATGCATCACAACAGAGAATATCAAATGAAATTTAATTCAGAGAATGAGGAAAAAAATAGTAGTAAGAATCTCACAACCTCTTCAACCCAATATAATTGTAAGATTCCAAATTTTATTTTCTCTTCATATTCTTAGCAATCAGGGACCAGTCCCAATATATGCTAGATATTCTACCAGGGACTATAAGTTTTGCAAACAGATTTTATGTTTGTAATTTCAAATATTGCCTTAGCATCATGAAAATTTAAGGCGGATTATCTCACTTCCATTAATACTCTCTAAAAATAGTGCAGATTGCACAATCACGTGCTAATTAAAAGTATCTTTCTTTGACGTACAATGGCTTACATCTTCAAACAATGACATACTATCCTTTAAGATCCAACTTGGTTTAAAGAGGCTTTTTTTAGTGTTTGTTTGAGTGGTTCCACTGTCTGCACCAGGGGTAGAAAAGCTTGAGCCAGAACTGTGCATTTGTTTCAAGCATTTCAATATGGAAAATTCAATGAATTCCAGAAGGGAATTTAAAAAGGGATAAAGAAATTCCACCTTGGACATATTTTACCCAATCCCACCTAGATCTACCACTTCTCTGTTACTTTCATCCTTATAAAAGCTGTCAAAACATTGGGCCAAGGATATCATTTTCCTGAATGCAAAAAAGAAACCTTTTTTATTTTCTCAAAGATACATGATGCATTATATCTTTGACTTCTGGGAACCAAAATTTACGAACTTATATATGATCATTCTTAAGCAAATTGATCCAAATCACAATTGTGTGTACACTAATAAGATGTTGAGGATAAAAACTTACCATATTAAGAGTGCGGTGCAAATGGATTGTGGCAGATTGCTCACAGTGAACACTGACTATGTCAGCTCCTGCCTTGATAAAATCTGGAACTCGCTGCTCGGGTTCCACAATCATCTGCAATTTTTTTAATTTCACATTACCAAAAACATTCATAACCATGTGGCTGAAAAATAAGCAAAACATGTCAGAGAAAAATACCAAATGCACATCCAATGGAAGATCTGTCACAGGGCGCAAGGCATCAACCACAAGAGGTCCAATTGTTATGTTCGGGACAAAACGGCCATCCATTACATCAACATGTATCCAATCACAACCTGCCAACTCCACGGCTTTTACCTAGATAAAATGAGAGAGAAACTCTAATAACCATGAATAATCAACACTCATCTCAAATTCCAATTTACAGCTAGACAAGCGAAAAATTAGATAATAAGAAAAAATATGTTAAGAATTTGATACACCAAAAAAGGTAAAAAAAAAAAAAAAAGCAAAAAAAAAGCCATAGAAATTAGGAAAAACGGTAGACAAGTAGCTAACTTTGAAATATTGGAAATTCTGTTGAAATTGGCAAAATTTCAAATGGACATTATGAAAATGAAAACAAACTTACAAATAGAACATAATTAATTGTAGTCAGTGTTCAAAAAGGTATGTTAGCTCTTGGTTCTGTGGCAGAAAGTTTTGAAATTTATACCTGCTCTCCCAACTTTGCAAAATTAGCAGAAAGAATCGATGGAGAAACAATGATGTCACTTTTTGAGAACTTATCAACCCTAGCAGTTGCCTTCACTACAGTTTGAGATTTCCTCCTGGAATTAATATAATGAAAATGATCAGAACCGCATAAGAAATGGTCTGCGATCTCTTGGATCAGCTTAAGGCAATCTAATTAGAACTAGGTAGAAGTAAAGCTTCCCACTATGTGGAAAGTGCATTAAGTGCTAACTTAAACATGAATTGCCCTCTCAAAAAGAGGACTATAACATTCCCATTTTATTATTAAACTGAACAAAAATGCACTGAAAAAAATAAGGAGTTTCTCCATGATCAAAGAACAACCCAAAATGCAAGTAGAAAAAGATGAAATATATCAATTATTTGAGCATTGTAGCTTTACTTCATCTGTCATGGAGAACCTTCCCGGGCTCTAGCTCTACCATAGACTTAGATAGAATTAGAATAAGCGGGACTAGAGGACAAAGCATCGAGAAGAAATCAGGATTGGAAAGGGTCTTCCCTCGGCTTAGGGACCCCTATTTGGAACACACAATTTACTGGAAGTTTGGAAAATACTATAGTTACGAATCACTATCTCCGGTGCCAACGGAGCTGACATACTATATAAGAATAATCCAGCTATGAATAAAAAAAAGATATGAAGTATACACATCAGAGCTAATACAATACAATGAGTTTCTGATAATAGTGCAGATTTCAAAAAGATCCAGCCCATCAGCAATTTTAAGGAAATATTCTGCAGCAAGCTCCTCCGTTTCTTATTAAGAAGCTTATTTTTCATGGATTGATAAAACATGGGAAATCTTCATTGGCAACTAGCTGTATACTTTAAAATGACATATGCAAACCAATCAATAGTGCAGAAAATACAGTTGGAGAAGAAAAATATTATAGCTTCATATAGAAGGTGATTAAAAAGCTTGCTATAGATAGTGCCAAATGAGTGGTTGATCCACAGGCATCTAGAATCTTCTGAGGACATATGGGAACAACATAAAGGTTTTAATTATTGGAGAGTTGATCACATATCTAGGAAGGCATATAGTCACCCACTATATTGTGAACATATATTAGAGAATCAGATGAGTATTAGTACAGAAAAATTAATGGCTAATTGAAGTTACACAATTGATAAGGAAGGATTTTATAGGTGTTTGCTTTCCTTGTCTTTTTTGTTTTGTTTTGTTGTTATATATATATATATATATATATATATATATATATATATATATATAT
>JAESVK010001089.1:3305054-3321037 GCA_017140935.1 Hamamelis virginiana
GCAAGGACAAAGATAATAGCTTAAATATAAACTACTACAATTATACTACCTATGTACACTAAGAATTAACAAAATGAATCGCATTATCACGTTAGAAATGGCATGATTGCATAACAATCACACCCCCCAACTTGAGTAATGCTAGTCCTCTAGCATAATATTTCCTAATTAAAATAATAAGCAATGAAACAAATCCAATGTAACAAATGCATGCCTTCATTCAAAATATCAAATACAATAAACTTAACAATTCATAATCAAATTTTATCAATCCTGCTAAGCTTCAAAAAATGAACTTGAAAAATCTTCAACATGTTCTCGAAACTGAATTGGTTGACTCTTTGATAGAGAAGAATCCAACCTGAAAATTTCTCAATTGAAAAGTTACTAGAAAGAGGATTCTTCGTAACATGATACGCAATAGCCGAACCTTATTTGCGTAGGAGAATAAAACTGAAACGAAATTAGTTCCTATATGCATACATATCAAAACTTGCAAATTCATATCATAAATAACATTATGATCACAAAGGAACAACCAACTATACTTAAAATCAAAAAGGTCTTAAAGGCTATGCAAAGTACCATGGTAACAAAAAGAACTGGATAACAAAAGATAAGGATGGACATATATGTGACTTAGGTTCTACCCAGCCATCCTCATTTCAACTACCTAAAGCATATAAACTAAAATAACTTCAACCAATAAATCAACTGTTCAAGAAACATCATAAAAACTTCATTCAAAAATATCAAAATAGTCTTCAGGCTCAACAGAAGGGTCAACAGCCTCGTCTCCTTCAACCACAGTCTCATCTCGGGTCTGTGGGACTTCGGATGCAGAAGGCACATCAGCAGCAGGAGGGTCCACAGGAACAGGAGGTGCAAACTTAGACATGTACTCTTCAGGAATAGGTGGCATAGGGTCAACTCCAAATTTTTCATAAAGTGACTGACTCCAAGCCTGCTGATTCATTTGAATCTCCCATTGAATCTCTTGCCGCCGCAAAATTCGACTGATATTGTGCTGATTTTCCAGAATGTCCGTATGCATGGCAGTGAGCAGCTCGTGCAAAGAAGGAGTAGGAGTAATAGGCTCCGGCACTGAACTTGAAGATGCACCCCTTGCTTTCAATCCCTGAGATGCCTCTAGCAGCCTCCACTTTAGCGCGCGGACCCAATGAGGATGCAGCTGGAGTAATCCCCCTTTCCCCATGTAGATAAGGCTCAGAAGAAGTAATCCTTTGGTTAAGACAAATCTGTGTGATCATTTGTGGGAATGGGATTGAGCGAGCAGATTTCGCTGATATGTAGTGGCAGATATCGTCAGAGATCCATGCTGCTACATCAACAATGGCATCACCTATAAACTCAATCAGCAGATTTACTTTATCAATCTTCGAAGCACCTTCCGAACCTCGGCAATAAAGATTATAATGAATAATCTTATTCATTGTAGCATACTCTGGATGCATAAAACCGATAGGGAAAGTACTCCCATCATCCTTGGGAGGAGTGGGATCACTGTAGATAATCTCCATTACTGCCCTTCTGTTCTTCGGCTCATGGTTTGGATGAGGATACTCAATTTCAGCAGGCGTAGAACGCTCAATCTTGAGGAATTCTGCTATATGGTCTGGGGTGAGCTTAACAACCTTTTTGGAACTCATTTTTGCTGTTATTACTTCCTTCTTCTCCTCTTTCACCGCCATAGTATAAAAATTTCGAACAATGCCTTGCTTATAACCCTTCCACTTAACGAGCCACTGACCCAACTTCCTTCGATGGATAACACTAAGAACTCGGTCATTGGTTTCAAAAGCTTTGGCTTTCACAAAACGCTCCGGCTTGAACCCTTTTGATTTTATGAATTCTGCCCAAGTTTGCTTCTTTGGCTTTGGAGCACCTGTATGCTTTGTGGGCTTTTCTTTATATGAAGTGGGAACTGAGCTCAGAACTTTTCTAGGGTGCCCAGTAGGGCCAATCTCACCAACTTCAGGCTCGTCTTCAGATTCTTCTTCTTCCTCAACTGGAACGGATTTCTTCGGGATAAATTGATCATCAGAGTCTGACTCCGATGAAGAATACTGAAGGACTGAATTTCCCTTACCCTGCGGTGTTGGTTTGGCTTTCTTTGAAGGTGGTTGTCGAACGGATTCACGAAGAGAAATGCCCTTTTCAGGCTCACGCGGCGGTTGCTTGCGTTTCTGAACAGCCTTAGATTTAACTTTACTCGATTTCTTAGCTTCTTGATCAGCTTTCTTTTTAGCTTCTTCCTCGGCCTTGGCCTTAGCTTCTTGTTCCGCCCGTTGCCTATCCTCTTCAGCCTGTTTTTCTTTGATGGCTGCCAAGAGTTCTTCAATTTGTTTAACTCGTGCCATGTTGTCTGTACTCAAAGTATATTCAAACAAGAATAGATAAGTTAACGTTCAACAAAATTTTGAGCATCATTTCCCCAGAAAAATGAAGCTTTCCATATCACAGAGAATCTCAAATCCATGCCCACACAATCAAACCAAATCCCAAATTCAAAAATCAAATTCAGAAATCCAAATGCACTTAAAGAACTTACATTTCTTCGTTAGAGATAAATAAAATTGTTCCCCAAGCCTATTTTTTTTTCTTTTTATGCCCGTTCAACCCCTCAAAACTTAAGCCTTCCACACAAAATAAATGACTTGATGTGGTTTGAAGGAAATGAAAGGTGGGTTTTATAGGAATGTATTTCGGTTATGAGGGCATGGAAGGGATGCGGTTTGAATGGATGAGGAGAAGGCACTGAAGAAATGAAAAAATATGGAAGATAAAGGGTCACAAGATGGTATGCGACTGTTGGCTAGAATGGGAATGGCGGTATGGCACGGTTGAGCTTGGGTAGTCGAAGAGGAAGAAGAAGGTGGTAAGGTGGTTTCAAGCGACGTGGGTAGCATGGGGGAACAGAATGGGAGCAGTTCGTGGCTTATGTGAGAAGCCACGGACTTTTAAAAAAATTCAATAAAGAAAATAAAAGGGGCGGTTACTGAAGGGTTTGAAATTTTTACTCAATTACCGATAATTGAGTAACTAACTATCGGTCGTTGTCATGCTCTGCAATAGAATATGAGATTCTATGCATTGATGATTATCGATAATAGAGAATGTAATTATCGATAATGAAGGCTTTCAGGAAATGGTTAATTCAAAACTGAGATTCAAACTACCGATAATTAAATAAGTAATTATCGATAATAGGCCATTTTTTTTCTTTATTATTATTATTATTTTTATTTTGGGGAGCAATTTGTTTATCAATAAGAAGATTGGCAGTACCTTTTTCCCAATGCGCTTCCGATTAGCTGCTATCTTCACTTCCTGAATTTCTCTGCCCATAAAAACACTGATATTCAATTTTGCTCATAAATTCACACCCTGCTTAGCTCTTCAGAATCACAACTTCAATTGGATTACCATGATGCCCAGCTCATGCAGAACTTTGATAATCTTATGAACAGCATAATCCTCACTTGAACAATCACACCAATGCAGATAAAACAAGGTTACCTAGGCATCGAAAGAATCTGCCAATGAATCACACAGCTTCAAAGGGGTCCTAAGGGAAACTTGACACGAAAGAATTTAAGTTCGAAGAACTCCAAAGATAGCCTTTAATCATTTTCTAACTTAGTACAATTGTTCCAAAATGATCATAATGCATTCAAATAAATTATTCAAATTTCGAAAGATATGCATATTGACTGATAGAAATAAGAACTCACAACTAAACACTCAACTGTCATAAGTACTCACAACAAAGATGAATGGCTCAAATAAAATTAAGATTCTCACTCTCTTGAGTAACAAGGTTGAATATTTAACAAGTTCACCAGTGTACATATGCAAGATCAACAGATTCAATTTTGAATTAAATCAAGCATACTACAAAACTTGTGTATTTTGACAATAATTGGTATGCAAAAATTACAAAAGCTTGCAAATATACCATAATATGCACACAAAAAGTGATATTTCAAAATTTTGAAAATGGGTCCAAAAATTTGAAAATGGGTCCAAAATTAGCACCAAAAGTGCTCTCCCCCCAACTTGAGATCAACATTGTCCTCAATGTTGAAAGGAAAACCAAGAAGAAAGACTATTGAAACTAAAATTATTAACATCTAACTGGACAAAGGAAAGAAAACATCATCAAAACATATATACAAAACCCATATGTAAGTAGCGCACACTACTTACCCACCGAATCCTGGTAAACGGGATCAATCAAAAGTTCTTCAGTTACCTCAGACGAGAAAGTTTCGAGAAAAGGTTTTAGTCGCTGACCATTCACTTTGAAAACATTACCTGACTGAGGGTTAAGGATGTCGACTGCTCCATGTGGATAGACTTGCTGAACAATAAAAGGTCCTGTCCATCGTGACCTTAACTTACTTGGAAATAAATGGAGCCGAGAATTGTACAATAGAACTTTCTGTTGGGGTTCAAAATGTTTTCTCATAATATTTTTATCATGGAGGCCTTGAGTTTTTCCTTATACAACCTCGAACTCTCATAAGAATCTCTTCTGATTTCCTCCAACTCATTGATTTGTAACTTTCTGTGCTCGCCAGCTTGGGTCAAATTATAATTAAAAAGAAAAAATATTTAACTATAGATAAGAACTTTTTCTTGTCTTGGGAATTCCAATCAGTTGGAATTTGTTCTGTCACAAGATAGTTGATAATATCTGCAAACCAAGGACAAGTTATGAGAGCAAACAGTTGCTTATCAGGGAAAGTTTCAGAAATAGGTTGAGTTTCAAAAGAATCGTCAAAGATGATTCGCGACAAATGGTCAGCCACCACATTCCCAACTCCTTTTTTATCTTTGATAATAAGGTTAAATTCTTGGAGGAGAAGGATCCACCTGATTAGTCTTGCCTTAGCATCCTGCTTAGTGAACAGATATTTTAAAGCAGAATGATCAGTAAAGACTACAATAGGAGTTCCTATCACGTATGACCTAAATTTGTCTAATGCAAATACTACAGCCAATAGTTCCTTTTCTGTTGTGGTATAATTCATTTGTGCATCATTTAAGGTTCTACTGACATAGTAAATAACATGTGGCTTTCCATCTTTGCGTTGCCCTAGCACTGCCCCTATAGCATAATCACTTGCATCACACATCAATTCAAAGGGCAGATTCCAATCAGGGGATTGCATAATTGGAGGAGAAATCAAAGATTCTTTTAATTTTGTAAAAGCTTCCTCACAATCAGCATTCCACTCAAATGGAATATCTTTTGAAAGGAGACGACACAATGGTCGTGCAATCACAGTAAAGTCTTTAATAAACCGTCTATAAAAACCTGCATGCCCGAGAAAAGATCTGATGTCTTTAACACTTTTAGGGGAAGGTAGCTTGGCAATTAACTCAATTTTTGCCTTGTCTACTTCAACGCCCCTCTTTGACACAATGTGTCCTAGGACAATTCCCTGATCTACCATAAAATGTCATTTTTCCCAATTCAAAACAAGATTTTTTTCTTTACATCTGAGTAAAACCTTTTCAAGATTAATCAAACAGTCCTCAAAAGAATCACCAAAAACTGAAAAATAGTCCATAAATACCTCGACGATTTTCTCTACCATGTCACTGAATATTCCCATCATACATCTTTGGAATGTACCTGGAGCATTACATAGGCCAAATGGCATGTTCTTGAAAGCAAAGGTTCCAAATGGACAAGTGAAAGTTGTTTTCTCCTGGTCTTCCATAGCAACTTCAATTTGATTATAACCGGAGTATCCATCTAAGAAACAATAATAAGCATGCCCTGCCACTCGCTCCAAGATTTGATCAATGAAAGGGAGTGGAAAATGATCATTTCTAGTGGCCTCATTCAACTTCCTATAATCTATAAAAACACGCCACCCAGTGGTGGTGCATGTAGCAATTGAGTCCCCCTTTTCATTAGTCACTACAGTTACTCCAGATTTCTTAGGAACGACATGAATGGGACTTACCCATTTGCTGTTAGCAATTGGATAAATGATGCCCACATCCAGCCATTTCAACAATTCTTTCCTAACAACATCCTTCATGATGGGATTAAGACGCCTCTGAGGCTGACGAGTGGGTTTTACATTATCCTCAAGATTTATAAAATGGGTGCATACAGTAGGGTTTATTCCTCTAAGATCTGCAATGGACCAGCCTAAAGCAGTTCTATGTTTTCTTAGCACCTCTAACATTGGATTTCTTGGTCAGTCTTCAAGTGAGAAGAGACAACTACAGGAAAAGTTTCATTTTCTCCTAAGAAGGCATATTTTAAGTCAACTGGTAGAGTTTTCAACTCTAGCACCGGTGGTTCAACAGAAGATGGTAATAATTTCTTCTCTGATGGAGGTAATTCCTCAAAACGAGGTACCCAACCATTCACCTCCATCACTTCTTCATGATTTAAAACAGATAAACTAAAATTTACCTCATCTTTTATACTTACCTCACAATCTTGATTCTTAACCAGACCATCACTCACGTCTTCAGAATTCAATTCAGAGAGAAGTTCCAAATATTCTTGAACAACTGTCTCTATCTGGTTTACTTGTCGAATATCCTCAGCATCATCATTTTCTTCCATTTGCCTGCACACATTGAAAATATTTAGGTTAACCGTCATATTTCCAAAGGAGATTGCCATAACACCATTTTTACAATGAATAATGGCATTTGAAGTAGCCAAAAATGGTCGCCCTAGGATGATTGAGATTTGTGTCCCTGAGTTTTGTACAGGCTGAGTTTCTAACACAATGAAATCCACAGGGAAATAGAAGTTATTTACTTGCACTATAACATCCTTTACAATCCCTTTAGGCCGTTTCACACTACGGTCAGCTAATTGGAGATTGATCGAGGTTGGTTGCAACTCCCCTAAGTCCAATTGTTGATATACATGATATGGAATTAGGTTCACACTTGCTCCAAAATCGATAAGTGCATGCTCAATTTTATGCTCACCCATCACAATTGGAATTGTAGGGCACCCTGGGTCTTTAAGCTTAGGTGGAGTATTGGCTTTCAAGATAGAACTAGCCATCTCAGTCATAAAAGCATCCTTAGGAACATTTGTTTTTCTCTTTTGAGTGCATAAATCTTTTAAAAATTTTGCATAAGCCGGCACTCTTTTGATAGCTTCTAACAAAGGAAAATTGATTTTCACTTCCTTAAACATGTCCAGAATCTAAGTATTGTCAGTTGGTTTCTTGAGCTTTCTAAGCCTTTGAGGAAAAGGTGCAGGAGGAGTATAAAGTTTTTCAGCAACCTTTTCAGGTTCTTTTTCCTCCTCATGTTCCTTAGGGATTTGATGTTCAATTTCAGGTAAATCACGTCGTATCTCATCTCCCATCTTTTGTGGACTAGAATCCAAAACAATTTCATTTTGAAATAATTTTGGGTGGATGGTTTTATCAACTATTTTACCACTCCTTAGAGTGGTGACAACCTGAACTTGTTCAACATTTCCCTCACTAGTACCTGCTGAATCAACACTATTCTGTCCCTTAGGTGCTTGGAAGGATTGGGTAGGAAACTTACCTTTCTCCTGCTGCAGAGTACCTACAGAAGTGTTAAGTTTAGAAACCTGCATTTTCAGCTCATTAACAGAATTACGAAGATCAATATTAGAAACATTCTGGCTTTGGATAAATTGAGTAACAATGTCTTCCAAGTTTCTTTTGTGTGGAGGTTGATACACAGATGGATTTGTCTGGTTTTGCTGAGGAGCAAAATTTGATTGATTATGAGGTGGTGCAAAGGTAACATTAGAGTTCTGAGGAAACCCTTGTGCTTGAGGTTGGTAATTTAGAGCATTACCTGGATGAGTCTGGAATTGCCCTTGGGGGTAATATCCTTGCTGTTGTTGCTGCTGTGGGTGGAGCTGCTGTGAATTCCCTTGAGAAGGACCTGCATTTTCATTTCTCCATTTGAAGTTTGGATGATTTTTCCAGTTTGAACTATAAGTCTCTCCATATGGAAAATTTGAAACTTTCTGCTGTGATCCTTGGTAAATGTCATTTACACTGGCTTGGTCATTACAAGACTCCTTGAAAGTAGGATACGAGGGACAATCATCAATTGAATGCCCTTGTATATTACACAGATTACAAAATTCAGCTTCCTTAGAACTAGGTAATGTAGATACTTCATTCACCTTCTTCATTTCTAAGGCTTCTACTTTCTTGATCAATTGAGCTAATCTAGCCTGAGTCTTATCTAGTTCTTTTACAATGAATTTACCACTAGCTGTTGGGGTTCGAGGAGTTTCTGGGATAGTGTTAACTTCCCAATCACGTGCTCATGCAGAAATGAAATCCAAATGATCCCAAGCCTCGTCAGGATTTTTTTCGAAAAACATTCCATTACTCATCATTTGAATAAACATTTTAGTATTCGAAGATAAACCTTGATGAAAGTAATTTATGAGTTGGCTCAAATCCATGCCAAATTGAGGAATTGCATAAGTCAAACTTTTGAAATGTTCCCAAGTTTTGGCAAAAGATTCATTGGTTTTCTGAGTAAAACATTGCAATGCCTTCATTAAAGCATTAGTCCTCTCTGGTGGGAAAAATTTATCAAAGTACTGTTGTTGCAATTGAGTCCATGAGAAAATAGTGTTTTCCTTAAGATACATCAACCATTTCTTAGCTAGGTCTCTAAGAGAGAAAAGAAACATCCTCAAACAAATTATATAGTGTGGTGCGCCAGTATACAACATAGTACCACATGCTTCTTCAAAATCATGCATGAACTCATATGGATCCTCTGACTCAAACCCATGGTACAGGGGTAGGAGTCTCACCATATCAGGTTTTATAGGAAATTCAACTGCGTCACGAGGCAACACGATACACCTTGGCAGAGAATATCTCTGCGGATGAAGAGTCTCTCTAAGAGTTCTTCGCTGAGGGACCGGTGGTTGATGTAAGGCTTGGTACTGAGGGTATTGATTATGAACCACTCTACCCACTACCTGAGGTGGTACATTAAAATTTTGACCATTACCAGCTTGATTTTGCACGTTACCTATACCATTATTATTTCCAATTCCACTTCCACTTCCTTCAGCATTTTGAGAATTAACAACTTGTTCAGGATCAAAGTGAGGGTTCTCCATATGGGGAAATTCCATTGAAAACGATTCAAGTGTGCTACTTATAGAAAAATTAGAACTTCTATTTACTGAGTCCTCTTGATTAACTCTTACAAGTCTATTGAATTCGTCTCAAATCGAATTGGACATGCACTAATTAAGAAGAAGCACTCTGATGATAATTACAATGGCTAAACAACTATCAAATGAAGAAACTTACCGGACTTGCAATGAAATTGCAAGTTACCTCTAGCTACTTCAGAATTGGCTGCTTCTCAATTTTCGCCTATCCCCGGCAACTGCGCCAAAAATGCTTGCGCGTATAAAGTGCAATTCAATCCCAAGCGTAGGATCTACCGTTGCAAGCATAATATTTCATGGAGTCCCATGATTGTGTCCACAGAGATAAGCAGTTAGAGAGAAACTCGAAAATTCTTTCTAAAAGTTGTTTAGTGTAGAATAAAGAAAGAAAATCAATGGTTGGATTGAGATTTGTTTTTGTGTAAAATACACAAGGATTGTTTATATCCTTACTGAAATATAAACAAACTGGAATTTAGAGTTCAACTTATTTATATCATTAGGATTAATTCATCACAGTTTTTACTCATCTCAGTTACACTGAAGAGTGACCTAAATGGAAAATTTTACAATATAAACTTAACCAACTATTCAAGAAATAGGATATTCATTATAAACAACAATTTAATGCAGACATCATACACTTGGAACGCCTTAATTGCTAATAACTACCTGTGGCAAGAACTCCTGTCAATAGATGGTAAAAGCTGACAGTTCCTTATGGATCATATATAAATTTTATGTTTAGTATGAATATCCAAATCTGTCTAGTTAAGTTATTTGTGAGAATTAATACCTCAGATATAAATTAAGTATCCCTCTTCATCCCTGTTGATAATTTAGCTACTCATAATGATTGCAAGAATTTTGATTAATCTTAGAAGCATAATTTAAACTAAGAAATATGAAATTAACTTCGATAAACTGGAATCAAATTAAACTGAGTACTTGTTACAGATTAAAACTAAATAATATCAAGATTACAGAATGAAATTAAAACTAAAACATGAATTAAGTACCTATCTAAGTTAAGAAGAAGAAAAGATTAGAAAGAAGAAGAAAACTCTTGACAAAAACCTTTAATCTATTCTATGTAAATGAAAAATACATAAAATACATAGATCAGGGCAAAAGCTTATATACAAGACTAAGGAAAATACAATTTTTCCCTTCAAAAAGTAAAAAATTGGAGATATTTTGGCTGAGGCGGCGCCCATTACCGATAATTAGGAAGACAATTATCGGTAATGGCTCTTCCGAATCAGCTTTACAAGCTGTAATTACCGATAATAGTAAATGCAACTATCGATAATGACTCTCTGCAGAAATCTGGATCATCAATCCACGTCAATCCATTACCGATAATTGTGAATGAAGGTATCGATAATGGTCATGAACTGGGAACTGGGCTGGAACTGAAATTACCTCATTATCGATAATGAGGTATATGACTTATCGATAATGACTTCACACAGCAAAAATGTGGAATGCTGCATCACTTCAATTACCGATATTTGTATCATGGCTATCGATAAAGGCTTCAAACTGAAAAATTCAAGGTTGCATCATTAGTGCACTTATCGATATTTGATATGACACTATCGATAATTCTCTTCTTCTGGCTTTGAGATGCTGGCTTCTACGAGAGAACTACCGATAATGGTGA
Organism: Hamamelis virginiana; assembly: GCA_017140935.1. Classification (NCBI taxonomy): domain Eukaryota; kingdom Viridiplantae; phylum Streptophyta; class Magnoliopsida; order Saxifragales; family Hamamelidaceae; genus Hamamelis; species Hamamelis virginiana. The sequence continues at coordinate 3,315,929 of JAESVK010001089.1, forward strand.
AAACCATTTATCGATAATGATGATTGGCAGGGCTGGAATTTGATCTATGCTGCAGCTGGTTGGGGAAACTACCGATAATTGTATATACAATTATCGATAATTGAGCTTTTTCTGGCACTTTGACTTGACAAACAAGTCTCAACTTGCTTCAAAACTTTCATTGCTTCCTTAAGCTCTTTTTAACTCAACAAAAACGCATTTATCCTGCAAGGACAAAAATAATAGCTTAAATATAAACTACTACAATTATACTACTTATGTACACTAAGAATTAACAAAATGAACCGCATTATCGCGTTAGAAATGGCATGATTGTATAACAATCAGAAACTAATAAATTGGCTAATGGAAAGTCAATGAAGTGTTGATTTCCTACCTGCAACTAGAAGCCTAGCTAGCTTAATTGTATTAAGGCTAGATTAATTGGATTTTGATTTTATTTTATTCTCTTAGGCTTTCCTTCGGTAGCTTATGGTTACAAAATATGATAAGAGATTGATCAATGAGGGTGTGATAGAGAAGAGCTAGTGAGACTTGAGTGCACGTGTCTTCATATATCTTCTTTGTGGGTTCTTCTTTTAGGATTTTGAGAAGGTGAGTTATATGTGTGGGGGTGTATAAGGGTTTAACTGTTTAAGGGTGGTGAAGGGCTTGGATTTTGGGTATGAACTTTCGTGAGAATCTCTTGTACTATTATTCTTCTCATTTTTTTCATAGTAAAAAGGAAGACGAGATTACTCTCGTGGACGAAAGCATCTTGAGCCGAATCACGTAAATCCTTGGTGCATTAATTCTATCGTGTCTATGTATTTTGTGTACTTCCATTGCGTACCTAGGTAGGTCTAATCCGAACAAAACTTAGGAGACTTCTACTTTTGTCACATTCATTTTAGTAAAAAAAATTTGATATGTAAAGATAAGCTGGTCACATTCATTTTATTTATTTTTATTTTTATTTTTGAGCATTAATGAGACAAAATATAATGGGAAAATTAAGAAAAAATATTAGGCAGCTCTCCACTGAGCCAGCTAGGCATTGAATTCCCTTCTATTATATGGCTTACTGACTAGTGAAGCTAGTCTGACAATTAATGCAAACATGAACATTGTCTTATGGGTTAGATTGAATATAAAAATTAATATATATTGTTTTGTAGTAGGCCCGTTTAGGAATCCAAATAAACTTTTAAGACGGACCTGAGACCCGATAACCCATTTCTATATGACGGCTTAGCACGAGTAATACACCATCCTACCAATGCCCCAGTGCTTATAGTTTGCATGAAAATGAGAAAAAAAACGGTAGGCATGCATGAGTTTCATTTTGGAGATATGAAGACTTACGTGATGACCAAAAGCTTTTTGTATGTGTGCGTTTTCTCCTAAAGAAAATAAAAGTTGAGGATTTAAATGGCAGATATATATATGAAGATATGAAGAGGATTTGTAATGATGTGTCAAAAGGCCACAGCGTATATATGGATTGTAAATGTGGGCACAGTTCAGTGAGGTTGATGAGGATATTAATGGTGGTTTGTTTGACACACATTTCGGTTGTGTTTTTATTGTTTCTGGTTCTTCGAGACCCCCCATTAGATAGTTTTTGGGCATTTGCAAAAGCAAGAGTTCCTGAAGCTAATCCTAAGAAAGGTACTTAATTATCAAAAATTAGTTCATGCGTTTTGATATTTTCTGTAATTTGATGAATTTAATTACATTTAATTACCCTTTTTTTTTCCTCACCAATTAGTTATGCCTGGAGCCATATTTTTAGTTAAATCATAAGGCATCATGTCGATCATGTCGTCTATTGTATGGACCCACATTCTTTTTTCTTTTTTTTTTTTTTGGGGGGGGGGGGGGGGGTGGGGTTGGGGGTTTACTATGTTTGGTTGTGTGTGTTGTTTGTATTCCTGGTCCCATCTCATGTTTTGTTTGTGGGTCTATCTTGAAATTAAAGGAAAAAGCTATTTGTCTCGCTTGGAGTTCCATCTTTGTGTCCCGTACAGGTAAAGGGGATACATAGGATCTTGTATTTGCACAGGACACAGGTATATAAGGAGGGAGAAGGTTGCATAGCAACGTGTTGCTTGGAAAGTTCTGGCTTGATGCTCTTCTTCATTATTGCATTTTGAGGATATGCTACCTTCTTATTTCAATATTTTTCTATCTATTCACGAAGCTAGCTAGCTATTTTCGTTGTCTTCGTCTTTCGACATAGGCTTTTAACTGAACCATGTAATTTTGTGTATGCATTATGTCTGATGGTGCTTGTTATATTTCTTGTCTTCCTTCCCTGTGATATTCAAATCCTAACCGCTAATAATTGTAGAAGAATAGAATCCACTCTATCCCACATCGCCTAAATGAAATATTTGCTATAGCCTCATATACATGTATTAAGCTTTTAAGATAGAAACTTAACAATAATCACAACTAGCTAGCTCTTCTTGTTTTACCACTCAACCATCTCAGCAGTCAGCTAACTGATTTTTGCTACTCTCGTTTTGTGGCCATCTGTTATCTTGGCTGCCATCATTCTATACATGAGCCATGGTTGGCCCTGTAGCTATCTAATATAATGTATTTTTCTATTAATTTGATCAGGCTGCAGGTTTAAGAACAATATTATTTTTTTCCGAATTTACTTCGCGGTAACTCTGGTTTTGAATTTAATAATCCCCTTAACAATCTTGTTTGAAGTCATGGACGAAGCCGTGTTATGGTGGGGGAGGGGGGCGTGGACCCCTGAATTTTTTTTTTTTTCTAATCTTACAAATTTTTGAAAATTTGATTTTGGGCTCCCTCAACTTTTTTTTTTTTAACCATTCTGCCATTCATAGGAGTGGGACTACAATTTCTTCACCTGTTATTAGCTCCATACATATTACCCTCCATACCTTTTATAATTAAGTTCTTGCTATCACATATATATATATTAATAATATAAGTTACACTTTCCCAAATTTGAAAAGAAAAGTCAAAACACTTAAAACCCATTTCATAGTTCCTAGTTCCCTTCCGTCTCTCTTCCTTCTCTCTGATTCTTCTCTCCCACTCTCACGCCCCATCTCTCAATCCTCTCATCTTTCTCTTCCATTCCCAGACTCCCAATTTCTCATTCTCGCTTCTCTGTTAATCTCTCACTCTCTCATCTCTCAACCACGGCGCAAACCCAAAATATTCATCACTGCCGTAAGGTTTCCTTAGGCTCCTAGTCTCTCGAATCTCAATCTCTCTTACACAGTTGCATCGATGAGGAAATGCAACGTTGGTGATGAAAACGGTGGTATATTTTCTATTTTTTCCATTTAGTTAAATACTAGTTGTTTGGTTGAATAATTAATCGTTCTTGTTTGGTTACTGCTGATTTGAGATTGTTTGGTTGCCGAGAAAATAAATTTAATTTGAAAGCTATTTGTAGTTTGGTTCTTCATTTGCATTTATTTGATTGTCCAGAAATTTATATTTGGTTTCTATTTGATGTTTAGTTGTTGATTTGCATTTGTTTGGTTACCGAGAAAATTCTATTTGGAAGATTGAAATTATGTCAAAAAATGTGAAAATTTCCTAGCCCGCTGAACCAGTCCACTGACCAAACCAGAATGGTGTTTAGACTATGGCTTCTCAATTTAAACAAATTTTGAATTATTAACAAAAATCTGCATTTCTTAAAAAAAAAAAAAAAAAAAAAAATTCCTAGTTGCATATGATGGATGTGTGAAAATTTTTAGAATCTTTTAACTTTTCTTTTATAGAAAAGTCTAACTCTTATATGTTGCTCATGGTTTAGGTCTTTGCTCAATTGCTCGAGAATGAAAAGTGAAGACTTAACACAATCGAATTCCCAAGTATCAAGAGTCAAGACTCAAAGGCACAACCCATAATAACCACTAGCCATGAGCCAACAAGGGAAATCAATTCATGAATGATAGCTTAGTTGTGTTTATTGAAAGAGATGTATTTAATAGCATTGATAACGAAACTATCATTCAACGCTTTCAAAAAAATGGGGCCTCGTCGAGGACAATTGTAAATGTATCGAGATTAAATATGTTTATCAAAATATCAATGGATTATAATTTTTTGCAATTTTTTCTATCACAAACTATTATGATTAAAAAAATGAACAAAAAAATTCTATGTTTTTTGAATTGAGATAAAGAATTAAAATCAATTAAAGTTGGCCCCCCTCAGCCAAATTCCTGGCTTCGTCCCTGTTTGAAGTATCGATCTTATATGCAGTTTGCCATTTTATTTCTTACCGCGTGTTTGTATGCCTCGATCCAAGTAAAATACCTATAGCTGGACTTAATTGCTGTTGGGACTTGTAGTTGTTGATGCTTATAAAGTTACTTTCATATTTCAGACAAAAAAGGATTTTCAAGGGACATAATAAGCAAGAATTCTTCCCAGCAGTGTCAGCTTGTTTGGGTGCTTCTTATGGCTTATTAATTGTTGTGTTCAGATATATATGATGTAAACTAGCCAACCAGTGGAGGATTTGCTTCAAATTAAAATGTTTTATTTGCTAAGTTTCCCATTTTCCTTGTGACTTGATCCAGATAATATTTATACTATTTTATCTTGCTATACACCATATATCCTTTTTCTGCAATGCTAATACTTTTCATCCATTGTACCACTTCTGCAATAATTTTGTGAAGTATCTTCTGAGATTGAGTTTGCGTAGAATTGCACTTAATTTATTTGCTTTAACATATGTGAGGGTCCTTTGAATTCTTTTAAGAAGCAGAGGATCAAAGAGTATAATTACTTTCTATGGCTCTTAAGTATCTCCCATCGATCTGACTAGCATTCAGTCAGTACTTTTGCAAAAAAGAACCTTCTGAGATAAACATAAGTGCATAATGTTGGAATATTTTGACAATTACTTACAGAATTTGTTGTCATACTAACTTACATTCAATTCATAAGAAATATTATGACATGGTCCACTCAATACAATGTTGCTCTTGTTCATGCAAGTTTAGCTTTCTAAATCTACTCTATTTTTGCCCCTTTCTTCAAGTAACAAGTTTAGAAGGTGGCTCATCTTTGTCTGTTGAAATGCCAAAAGATAAACTGCTTGGGGGCCTTCTTGTTCCT
>JAESVK010001089.1:3376037-3421343 GCA_017140935.1 Hamamelis virginiana
TGTGGCTCAGGATCTTCCAGCGTTGAAGCCATGGATTGCTGCAGAGAATTGGACAACCCCTGATAATTTTCCTTGTAGGCGAGGCTTGTCGATGGAGCCTTGTTTCCTTGCACCTCCCTTTCATATCTGCAAGGCTAGAATGGTGGTTGACCCTAGTGCACTTGTTCCTCATGTTAGGCATTGTGAAGATATGAGTTGGGGCCTTAAGCTTGTTGATAATCACAATTGAGTCATAGTCATATATAGGCTCATAATTATTCTTGTATTTGTGACCATCAATTGTTACTGATATGGTTGAATGAACACAAGGAATTAATACATCATTTTGAACTTTGAAGGACTAGTTGAAGGAGAAAATAGGGAATGGGGTGAACATTGTCAGAGCTAACTGGGCAGTTTTATGTTGATTGCAAGTAACAGAAAAGAAAAGAATAATTAAGATTGAGATATCTTTAATCATGCATTAACGTTAACTACAACGGTAACTTTATTTATCAAAGGTAAACATCATCCAATTCGTTCGTGCCATTAATGGGAAAATGCTTAACATATGACACCATTAATCATCTCCATATTTGACATAAGCTTTGCTATGATGACATAGCAACTATATATGTTAGCTTCCATATTTGTTTTGTGTTTTTGTGATATTTATGTCAGCACCAACAGGATGACTGCTGAAGGTAACATCTTGGAATGGACAACATATATTGTCAAGTTGTTAAGTCTAGCTGATGAAACCTTATTGATCTCCATTGCTATATATGTATAGCCGTATAGGTATTGGCTTTCTTGCTTTATTTAATTATGCACTTTTTTAACATGTTTCACAGTCGCATTTGTTCTTTTTTTTTTTTTTTTTTTTTGCCTTATGTAAATAATTTATATTAAATTATTAATTATAAACTTCTTTTTAATAATTTTTGAATATATAAATTAAAAAAAATATTAATTAAAGTAATGAATCACATTAATTATCATATCAGTAACTAAAAAGACATGATACTAACAAATTAATTGTCAGATGAATAACTAGAAAGACATGATGATAACAAATTAATTACAATTCATTACCATTTAATTTTTAAAAATATGGCATTAATTATTGTATCAACTAATTAAATGACATTATAATACCTAATCAATTTTCAAAATATTTAGTTGCAGAAAAATTATTATGTAGAACCTGTGTACCATATTTCATAAAGTGAGTGGCATCTCAAAAAAACTGTAGATCCAGACTGAATCGCAATCAACCGGAGAAAGTTGTTCGTGCTGAGTAATTTTACCGACATCTTTCTCTGTTTGGATTATCAGATGATGAAATTTCACGTGAAAGCTCTCAACTCTACTGTACGATCTCCTTGCATCAGGACCGTCAATATCATCTCCGGGACCCACTAAGAGGTCAGATTCCACCCGTACTGAACGGCCCAGATGCAATTACACACATCCCGTCACTGCGTAGGGTCCTACCACGTTGTATAATAACTGTATTCACAGGATCACAGTTCACAGGATTACAAATCCAAGCCCCTCTCTCCCTCTCTGTCTATCTTCCTGAACGGCTTCTGCATCGCACCCACCGGCATTGATCCGACAATCCCTGATCCGAGAACCCATTTTCTGACCGACCCATTTGGCTCAGCAGGGACTTGAACTTATTCACGTAACACCCAGATGAGGATTTGACAGATATGAAGCGGCTGAAGAGGAATTCGGATGATCCATCAAAGCCCTCGGATCCGGGAACCTACACTCTGCATAATAGAGATATAGATAGGAAATGTGGGCATAACTCAATTAGGTTGATGGGGGTATTGGTTGTTTGTTTGATGGTAATTTCAGTTGTGTTTTCAGTGTCTGTGGTTCTTCGAGACCCGCCTTCAGATGGTGTGCCGGCATTTGCAGAAGCAAGGGTTCTTGAGGTTAATCCTAAGAAAGGTATTTAATTTTAAATTAATTAGAAAAAAGAATTCATGGGTTTTTTTTTTTTTTTAATGTAATTTGATGGGTTTTGTAACCTGTTAATTGTGATAATCAGTTTGATGTTAGTGAGGTTTATGGAGTTGTTGGTTTAACTATACATACTAATTTTGGATTATGTGAATTGGGTTTCTTGATTGAAGCATTTTATGAGAAAAATGATTGCTTTGCCACAGTGATTTGTGCAACCATAGCCCTTCTCCATTAGCAAGGGAGTATGACTCTTCACTTGGAGTATACATTGTGTTCTTATTTAGTCAGAGAGAATTTGAGAATCATTTTTGCGGGCAGAGAGCTAAAAGAACTGAATTGATCTACATTTTTAAGACAAGCTTCATAAACTGCATTCTATGTGTTTAAGATATTTGACTTTTTTTAAGTAGTCATCAACTCAACTCAACTCTACTCAGCTACTTGCAGTCGGTTACATAATTCTCTTTCTATTTCAATCAAAATTCAGTTTTGTCTGCAGTCATGTTTTTAGTTAAATCATAGGCCTTCATGTCCTTTCTTATTTTGTGGACCCACATCCTTTTTAGTCTTCTTGTCCTTGTAGTGGTTTCAATTTGAATGGTATTCTTCTTGGTATAGTTTTTGGTCTTCTTTCTCTCAGCTTGTTCAAGATTGGTTTATCTCTAGCTTCTCACTAATGCAATGTCTTATTGTATCTTGTTGTGTTGGTGTCTCAAGTTCTATCTCTTTTTTGTGTTCCTGGCCCCCATTTCAATGTAGGCCTGGTTTGAATAGTTTGGTCCAAAGCACTTTTCATTGATATTGTATCTTGTGCTTGCTGTCTTTTATAGCAGTTTTCTCTCCATTAGTGAAGCTTTCTCCATTGTTTTCGTCTGTAAACATTGGCTTTTAGCTGAACCACGCAAATCTGCATGTGCATTATGTGTGATTGTGCTTGTTATTTTTCTTATCTGTTTTTCTCTTTGCTATTCCTAATTGCTCTTAATAACAACATATCTCTTGTTTTTTCCCTCTCACCTATATCAACATCTTCATTTCTGTAACACTATTTTTTATTGGCATGTTTTGTCTTGGCTGCCTATCATTTAATATATAAAGCATGGTTGGCCTTGAAGCTGTCTTATGTGTTTTCCTATTAATTTGATTGGGCATTTTCTAAGAGTAGTAATTTTTTTGAATCTGCTTACCTCTGGTTTTGAATTTAACAATGTCCTTAATATTCTTTTTTGAAGTATCTTAGTATGAAGTTTTGCCATTTTCTTTATTACGATTTGTATCTGTGTTCAGCATTGCCTCGAGGAATCCCACTCTACGGATTTAGACTATGCTAGAAAATTTTATTTATGATTTGATCCATGTAAAGTATCTGTTTCTGGACTTTTGATTTGCAAGGGACATAATAAGCATGACTTCTTTTGTCAGCTTGTTGGATGCTTTTTATGGTTATTGCCGCATCTAGATTTTAAAAATGATATAAACTAGCCAAACCAATGGGAGTTTGCTTTGAAATGTATTATTTGCTTTGAAATGTATTATTTGCTATATTTTCCAATTTTCTGGATACTTTATCCAGTTAATACTTCTGCTATTTTATCTTGCTATACATTATCCTTTTCCTGCTACACTGGCTCATTACATCCTTTGTACAACTTCAGCAATCGTTTTACTTCAAGTTTAGGGTGGATTTTTCAAGATTGAGTTGGCAGTACAATTGCACTTTATTTGCTCTTGCACATGGGAAGGTCTTTTGAATTTTTTTAAAAGAGAGGATTAAAGAGTGATCTTTTTTATTCAATTCAAAATTTTGCTATTGACTGGAAAAAGGAACCTGCTGAGATATAACATAATTGCATAAGAAATATGGACTATTACTCTGAGAATTTGTTATCATACTAATAATAAATTTTTTTTCCCGAAATGTCACATTTTTTGCTAGATAATTTTCCAACTGCTCGAAAATTTCTTACTAAATCAATACTGATCATGATATGTCATCAATTTTATTTCTAGATCTCTATAGATCATTCTACCCATTACATTGCTACTCTTGTTCTTGTTTAGCTTTCTGAAATACACTGTTCTTTTCTTCTTTCTCTTTCCTCGTTCTCTGAGTCACAGGTTTAGAAGATGGCTCCTCTCTTTCTCTTGAATTACCTAAAGATGAACTGCATGGTGGCCTTCTCACTGCTGGATTCAATGAACTATCTTGTCTCAGCAGGTACCAGTCAGCCTTATATCGCAAGGAACTACTGCATAAACCTTCTTCTTACCTCATTTCCCGATTACGAAGTTATGAAGCTCTTCATAAACGATGCGGACCCCATACTGAATCTTATAACAAAACCTTGGAACAACTGAAGTCTGGCCGACATACTGAGCCTTTAGATTGTAACTATGTGGTATGGATATCCTTCAGTGGTCTAGGGAACAGGATACTAACATTAGCTTCGGCATTTCTTTATGCTCTCCTCACAAACCGGGTCCTGCTTGTTGACCCTGGAGTTGACATGCCTGATCTCTTCTGTGAACCATTTCCAGAGGTTTCCTGGTTACTCACTCCTGATTTCCCTTTAATGAATCAGTTCAACAGTTTCAATCAGAAATCTCCTCACTGTTATGGTAATATGCTGAAGAATAATGTTTTTGCGAATTCAACTGGATCATTGCCGCCACCCGTCGTCTATCTCCACTTGGTTCATGACTATGATGACCATGATAAGCTTTTCTTCTGTGATCAGGATCAAAATTTTCTTCAAAAAGTACCTTGGTTGATCATGAAAACAGATAACTACTTCATCCCATCTCTCTTTTTGATCCCATCTTTTGAGCAAGAACTTGGCAATCTCTTCCCAAAAAAAGAGACAGTTTTCCACTTCTTGGGTCGATATCTCTTCCACCCCACTAACCCGGTGTGGGGGCTTATTACTAGGTACTATAAAGCTTATTTAGCTAACGCAGATGAAAGAATAGGCATCCAGATAAGAGTGTTCGATACTGGGACTGGTCCATTCCAACATGTATTGGATCAGATCTTAGCTTGTACCATGAAGGAGAATCTGCTACCAGAGATCAACATGCAAGATCCCATCACAAGTGTATTAAGAAATCAGAGGTCTAAAGCTGTGCTGATGACATCATTAAGCTCCGGGTACTTTGAGAAGGTAAGAAACATGTATTGGGAACACTCGACTGTGACAGGGGAGATCATTGGAGTTTACCAGCCAAGTCATGAAGAGCATCAGCAGACCGAGAAGCAGATGCACAACAGAAAGGCATGGGCAGAAATGTATTTACTGAGCTTGACCGATGTCTTGGTCACAAGCTCATGGTCAACTTTTGGGTACGTGGCTCAGAGTCTCGGAGGGTTGAAACCTTGGATTCTCTATAAGCCTGAGAATCAAACAGCCCCTGATCCGCCATGTCGCCGAGCCATGTCGATGGAGCCTTGTTTCCATGCACCTCCCTTTTATGACTGCAAGGCTAAGACAGGGATAGACACGGGTGAACTTGTTCCTCATGTGAGGCATTGTGAAGACATGAGCTGGGGTCTTAAGCTTGTCGATAATTACAATTAGTTTTTGGCCGTCTGTTGTGTCATTGTCATAATTATTCTTGTAGTTTTTGTTGTAAAACAGAATTAGTTGTTTCTTTAAATATATCTTGTGGTATTTAACACATTATTTAGAGGAATACTGTTTGGTATTTGTGACCATCAATAGTTTACTGATGGACTGAATGTACAGATGGAATGCTGACACTTGAAGGAATAGTTGCAGGATTGCTGGAGCAAATAGGGAACTGGGGTCGACATTGTTACAGCCAACTGGGCAATTATATACTCGCATTTATTGCAAGAGTGATAATACAGTTGTGTTATCTGTCACAAGAGGCTTCTGTGGCCTTGTGATACCCAAGATTGTCAGATAGTCATGAGTGTCTGTGAGAACTGTTTATGTATCTGAAAACCTTTCCCTGAAGAAAGAGTGCATTGGGTTGAATTTTATTGGATTTTCAGAGATAGGTGTTGCTAAGAAGGAAATGAAAAACAGAAAGAACAGAACAATTAAGATCGATATATCTACACTCTTTTAAGATTATTAGATTACTACCATGAACAGTTTACTTTATAAAGGGAAAACTTCATCCAATCACTAATAATCCAAACATTTGCCTTTGATGGAATAAGTGTCTGAAAAACAGATAGACATATAAGTTCCATTTATATGGCCACAATTTGCGATTAAGTCCAAGTCGGATGCTTTTTTCCATCAGTTCTTCCTCCCTTCAGACAAAATTATGTGGTATCCATGTCTGCAAAATCAAAAGCAAGACAGTTAGATAGTCTAGCTAAACAGTTCTTCAGATTCTAGAAAAACAAAACTAGTTCTATGGAAATCACAAGATTCAACCCTACGTTGACTTGAATGGTGCACTGGTAGCTCCAACAGGTGTGCTGAAGGCAACATCCTGGAATGGACCAGCCATCTTGCCACGCGGAAACCATCCAAGGTCCCCACCCTTCTTTCCCGATGGACATTCTGAATATTCTCCTGCCAGCTGGAAAAGGAAATAATATGCTAAATATATTGATCAATAACAAGCCATTGAGAGGTTTTTATTTTTTTTTAATTTTTTAATTTTATTTATTGCAAAAGAACATCTCCCAACTGAAGCTTTGATAAACTGTTTTCCGGGTCTTTTTTATTTTTTTAACGTTCACCTGCCCATCATCTTAGAAGAATTTTTTTTCCTCGTAGTCTTGTAGAAAAGCACATCAACTACGATAGTTCTTTCTATTTGTAATCAAACTTATTGCCATCACCTCAGCAGATAGAGAGTCATAGAAGAATTATGAAATAATTGCAGCCTTTCCTTTTTCTGTCCTTATATTTTACTAATTCTATAGTTAAGAAAGCATGTTGTCAATGCCAGTGATATTCAGTATTAAGCTTCTGAATATCTGCTTTTCTAGTTTTCTCCTGAGGCTTAAAAATGTATAGGTTTTACTTATTACGGCCTGAAGGACTGCATCCTGGGAATCTACCTTGGCAAACTCGGCCGGTGGAACCTTATCTCCATTGCTCAGCCAACCATCTTGTAGCTTCTTATATGCTTCATTAATTTTCCCTTGCTTCTCACATAAGATATGCCTTGCTGAAAATGAATCTAAGGTTAGAAGAAACAGAATGGAGAGAAAGATAACAGGAGATAAAAGATATAAGATAAAGAGCAAAGAAAATAAATCACAAGATTCTGCATGAAAGGACAGTAAAAGATGAGACCTTTGACGTATGTGCAAGTGCCAAGCCCGTCTGCCTTTCCAGCTTTCCCTTTTCCCTTTGAAGCATTCTCCTCACTTCCACCTGCTGCCTGTTTTCCCTTACCCTTCCCTCCCGAGTCCTTCGGCTTCCCCATAATTTCACTAACCTAAATTACAAAAGTATAAAACACAACCCTTGTCAAAGAACAAGTGAAGAGTACAGAACAGAGGTTATCCACACGCTAGGAAAACAACAATTTCTAAACTGAAAGCTAATCAATACCACTATTATCTCAATCATGCTGCAAGTAGTCAAGATAAAAAAATAAAAAATAAAAAAAATCATGTTGGAAGCACTCAATATACAGTAATAAATCAATGATCCAAAGCTGAGAAGCTAGTTTATGGCGGGTGCATGCACACAACACAACTCAACAAAGCCTTAAATCCCAAGCATACAAGTCAACTCAACTAAACTCAACAAAGCCTTAAATCGCAAGTACTTGGGTTTGGGTAAACAAATCCTTTTTTCTTGCCCACACAAAACCAAAAAAGGTAAAAAGGCAGCAGAAAATAAAAACAAGGAATGAGGACAAAACCGAAAAAAAAAAAAAAAAAACACACACACACACACACACATTTGCAGCCAAGTAGGCCAGGAAATCAACAATTTTGAAGAAGTTTTTGATAAAAATATGAATAATGAGGTTAACCATGCAAGTCACAGAAATTATAATCCTCATATGAAAAACACAATAACAAATATAAAAAAATACAAACAACTCATAGATATAGCAATTTACAAGCCCAAATTCAGGCTCAATGTTTGATGCAACTCATAGATACAATAACTAAAAGGTGCAAATTCTCTCTCTCTCTCTCTCTCACACACACACAATCTTGAACACTATATTTTGGACAAAGTTATCCATGCAATTCCATGAAAGCCCCAAAGTACGATGTTTTTTTTTTTTTTTTTTTTTTTTTTTTTTTTTGGATAAGCAACAAAAACATGGTGCGTTTTGATTCTAAATTGCAAAAATTTCCAAAGGAGCAACAATTCCACAAGATGTATCCCAAAATTAGGCCATCTCAACATTATTATAAGAATTCTCAAATTACTCCCAAAATTTTCCTGCACTTCCGCATCAAACGTAGAAAACCCAAATTTACACTGTATAAATCAGTAATTCCAAAATTATTTGTGCATATCCCAAGTGTTGACAAACAACTTTTTATAAAATGCTTCTCACTCTACAACACATCCTTTTTTTTCCTCCAAATTCCACCTGCATTTCAAATTATTTTGGTGCCCAACAATCCTTGATCCCCAAATTGAATTAGTCACTGTGCATCATAGATCATTTGAGTAAACATCCCACCTTGAAGTAACTCCCAAACACACTCTAATATTCACTTTAGCAGCACCCAATCAACCAAACCCAGATATTATTTGATCCTACTGCTATAAAAAATAAATAAAAAAAAAACAAAGGAAATTTTCATAAAAACACATACAAATGATAAACCATCATCGAAACCAAATTATACCCAGATACAGAAATTACAATTAGAAAAAGTCATGACGGACTATAATCAAAATCTACAACTTATAGAATTATATTACGACCGCATCCAGCATATCTGTACACACACACACACACACACACAAATATATGCCTGAAGAACAAAACCCAAAAGGACAAATCCATATAGAGGGACTATCATGAATCGAATAAGAAACAAACGTTCGAATTATAAAGGGATGAAGCGATCTAAGTTTGGGACCTTACCTTAGATTCGATTCGATCAAAAGCTCTCTGTGAAGAGAACTGAAAAAAGTTGCAGCTTTCAGGTCTATGTTCTGTTCTGCGTCTTTCGAAGCCGTATAGCATGAATTCGATGAGGTTTATTTGATTAAAATACAAAATTACCCTCCTATGGATTTTGACACGTGTCTCAATCTTGATATCCTTTCAGTGCCATGAAATTATACTTTAAGCCATGTTTGGTTCACAAATTTTCGGGTAAGAATTTGGACAAAGATTGAGAAAAAAATAATAATAATATCATTACTAGCCCCATTGTGTTTTTTTTTTTATTTTTATTTTATTTTTTAATTGATTGTTACCACCATAACTACCAACATGCCACTACTACTTTCCCTTAGTTTTCCTTTATGAAAATTCACCTTTAAAAAAAAAAAAAAGAATGCCACTATTACTAATTATTATTTATCTCACCCAGGTGATCCCAATTTTCAAGAGATATTATCTGCATCAAGCATTATCATTAATTCATTGGTATTGTTACCACTGTCATTGTTCTTGTCAATGCCTATATCGTTGCCACTATCACCACCTACCATTGCTACTATCATCACTCTTGCTTCATTAGATAAATTATATAAACAAATTATATAAACTTCCACAACTCCCCATCCCTTGTCATTTTTAACATATTTCACCGTCAACTCCACCCCTACTATTAGGGGTGTGTGCGGGTCGGGTGAGGACGGGTAGAGGGTAAAACCGACAATCAACCCGTCTTTAGTAGGTGGCTAATTGTCCCACCTGCCAACCAACCCGTCTACGTCAATAACCGGTAGATTGGTTAAATATATGACGGGTATCAACCGGCGGGTTGGGCGGATTGAGCGGGTGAAGCATTACTATTTTTTTTTTTTTTTATAAACACCTAAAGTTCTTAAAACCTTTTTAACAAGCAAAAACACATCAAATTCATATTTAATAATGCAATATTGTGTTATTTAGTAATTAAACTATAATCCAAACAATTCTTCCAATAGTAATAAACTAAAGTGCCAAAATAAATTGCCCAACAACAATAGAAGCTATTAACTAGATACATAATAATAAAGGTTCATTGTTATTAAAAAATCTTACAAACTAACATATGGTTTCACATTCAAAATTGAAAGGATATCAAACCAAATAAGTGCATATTCAAACTATCATAATAAATATCTCTAAAGAAATTAAAAACACTAACTTGCAAGCATATCCAATTAAGGGAAAATATAAGGTAATAATGAAATTTATTTTATATAAATGTATTATTTATTTATATATAATTATTTGGCGGGTGGGACGGGTTGTCACCTCTATACCAGCCATCCGACCCAACCCTCCAAAAATTCATCAAATCCATCCAATCCAACCCAACCCGCCTAACCATTGTAACCGCAGTTTGCAGATGGGATCGGTGTGGGTCGGGTCGGGTCCAGGGGGTTGGACGGGTTTTTGCACACCCCAACCTACTATCATTCCCGTTGTTGCCACCATTAATATAATGTTGTAAAATCTACATCTAAAATATTTTATAATTCTAATGCTCACTCAAACAATGGAATTTAAATTTCTTGTATTTTCAAATTTGAAATTTGTAATTCTTTGTCAGTATGTAGCACATGTGACAATGAACTCTCAAGAATTTGAGAACGAGTTTTATTGGGATTTTGCTTCAAATGTCATATATATATATATATATATATATATATAAAGAAGTTTAAAAAGTAAGAAAAAATATTGCATTCTTATAATTTTTCATTAGGATCAAAACTTTAGCTCTTTTTCTCGCATCACACAACATAATAATTGACATTAAATGCAATATAAATTCCTTTAGTTGATAGCAAATAATGTAACATTTCACCTCAACCATGCATATTAACATGATAATACTATATAATTTTTATTTTTATTTTTATTTATACTACATAATTTTTATTTATTAAGTAGTTGTAAGAACATCTTACAACTATTAATCTAATGGGATTGAACCCAAAAGCAAAAGTTACTGTTGGACTGTAAGCCTGAGACTGCCATTTCTAGGGCTACAAACGAGTCGAGTCAAGCTGAGCTTTGGCTTTCTCAAATTTGGCTTTGTCTAAAGCTTGATTATTTAAATTCGAGCCGAGCTCGAGCCCAAGTTATTCGAGCCAAACTTTGATATGTTTGAACTTGGCTCGTTTGTTCACGAGCTTATTCGCGAACAACTTGAATCATTTGCAACCCTAAATTACAAGAGAAAGTTAAACATTAATATAAGAAAACCTAAAAAATGACTTTTATATACTTGATTTATAGTGGACATAAAAAATTAAAACAAAAAAGAAAAAAAAATCATGTATATATTGAACTTATTTAAGCCTAAATAATAAAATTTTTTTATGAATCTAAACACAAGCTTGTTCATGAGCCCACTAAGGAGCTTATTCACAAATACAAACGAGCCGAGCCAAGCCTAATTGTGCTTGAGATTGGTTTGTTTATTAAACGAGCCTATTTTAGGCTTGAGCTTGGCTTGTTTATTAAACCATCAAATCCAAATGAGTCCTTATCGAACATGTTTACGAGTAGTTCACGAATGACTTTGTCTATTTGCGGCCCTAGGCCACATCATTTGATATAGATAAAACAGTAATGATCTAGTTCACATAGGCTGATATAAGCTTATATCCACATGAAGCCCATAGATTATTGTGTAATGCATATTTTGAAAAATTGACAATTAGATTAAATACTATACTTGTACATGTCGTGTATGCCAAAAATTACAATGATCCAACCTTCAGTTTCTCAAAAATGTCACTAAGAAAAACTGTGACAGTTTTCAGCAGTAAATTTTTCATAACTATATTTTGAAATTGACATTGAATCATCATGATATTTGGCGTGCACGACATCTATGAGTATAATATCTAATCCGACACTCAATTTTTCAAACTATTTATTCTACAATAATCTATACCCTTCATGTGAAAATAAATTATATCAACATAAGTGAATTAGATCATTCCTGATAGATAAAACACTTAAATTTCAGTTCACTATACGTAAAAATAGACACAATTGAAACTGATTATTACATTTATTTTCACATGCCAAATAATTGGATCAAGATTTCCCAAGGAATCAAGCATGAGTGCTTACAGAAACCTCTTTTTTTTTTTTTCCGATACTCCGCTTGCAAGATGGGTAGATGATTTAGACCCCATTTAAATTAGTTTTCTCTAAAATCAAATGCCACTTGACGTAAAGAAATGAGTTGATAATAACTTTTAGACAGGCTATGTGTTATAGAGTGGTTGAGGTTGACCAACGCTGGGACTTTTATTTTTATCTTTATATTATTATTATTATATATATAGGCCAGCATGACAAGCCCTTCCTCTTGATCTGAGGTACGGAGAGAAACATCTCTTTTTTATGACTTCCACTTATTGATCCAGGCCCGGAAAAGTGACCGACCAGGGCCCTACTGATGAATGAAAGAAAGGGTTTATGAGCCCTAGCCCTAGGCTACCCAAAATTCTACCCATAACTTCTGCTATAATCACTTATAATATATATAAAATTTGATATGTAGAGAGAGTTTATATGCATCTCTAAAGAGATATGTGAAGAGGTCTCCAAGAGTAATTTTAAACAAAACTAATCCAAAGAAAACCTTAATTAGTAGGGTAGGTTAGAAACAATCATCGTAGGAGGTACTAGGATCGGCCATTCTGGAGCCATCAATTGCACATAAGAACAGAAAGGGATCCTGACATTTGGTCAATACAATGAATGATAATGATAAATATTGTATTACAGTACTGGGAGGTTGAAAGAAGCAATTCCTGGACATCATATATTAGATTAGAAGGGTATATGTCAATAACTTAAAATTTATAAATAGACTAGTTTACTCAACTAAAATGTATAATTACAAAACAGTACTTAACAGGCCGCCATTTGTAAGTTACTTTATGATGCACAAATGACATAAAAATTAAGCAAGTGATTGCGTGTTTTAATTGTCAGTAAAAAGATTTTGGGCCCTGTTCGTTTTGTTAAACCTCTATTCTTTCTGAGCGGCATCTGCTAGTCAGAATCAGAATCTGATAGTGGCATCTGGTAAGCATCTTTTGGTTCCATGTCAGTGATGGAAGGAGATTGATCTTTCTTTGATGCAGTTCTTGGGCGGAATCTCCGGTTTGGTTTGGCTTCATCCTGGAATGAAATGTATGGTAGCAAGTCAGAAAAACTGGTCTACATATCTACATTTGGGAAGAGGGAAAAATGAACAAAAGCATATAATATGCAATGCTTCCTTTGCATAGAACAAGTTCCGTCTTAGCAAATTAGATGCTACTTATGTAACTCAATTATCAGATACCAGCACATATATCATATCATGTGAATAAATCGACAGTAAGGTTTCACACTTTTCCAAAGCACTTTGTAATCCTAAACTACATCCCTGTTTGGATTAGCTTTGCCTAAATTCACTTTTGGAGCTCAAAATTCCACTTGATCTAAGAGATGGAGTGATCATCACTTTTAGATGGCTTGATAGGTGATAGGATGGTTGCCTGAAGCTGTCCTCCCTAGCTTTGGCCACAATCATTTCTAATATGAAATTTTTGATATGTGAAGAGATAGTTTTGACATAACTCTAAAGAGATATGTGAAGATATAGTTCTCCAAAAGTGATTTTATGCAAAGCTAATCCAAACGGAGCGTTGGAGCCTACATCAAGTATAAGTGTATACATTCTCATGGAGTTCAGAATTGAACTGTCTGCTGCTAGTGATGATCAAATGAGAATAGATAGACCTCAATTGCTAAAGCAATAAAATAGGGCATTAATTCTCACTAGTAAAGAAAAATTTGTTATTCAAATGTTCGATGTTCCAAACTGTAAAGGCATATTCGAACATGTGCAAAGACCGTAATGACACAATCGTTAGGCATAAGTAGAGTTCAAATGTCTAAAATGGGAGCTAATATATAACAGCCATATATATATCACTCATCTGAATGAATCTACATTGTTAACATATGCTTGCAGCAATAGTCAGATATATCAAGTCCAAAAACATGTTATAAAAAAAAATGATCATCCAAAGACCATCATATAGGAAAAATCGTAACTCAAAAGGCTGTCAGTTACCTTACCACTCGGTTCACTAGGCTGATTTGAAGGACTTGGATGAGTTGATTGACTCTTCTGCAGCCAGATTCTACCAAAAGACATCAAGGCAGCCAAAAGCAAGATCGGACCTATCCTTGGATCTCCCAGGCGATCATAGATGCTGCTTATAAAGCTGAGAATCCTTTGCTTCATTCCCTTGCTTGTAGAAAGAATGCTTTGGGAACCTATTGACCAGATAGGATCTGCATCCTCAGGAATAAGCTCAGGAGTTTTTGTTCTCTGCATTGCAAAGTGAATGAAAGGCTTGAGAAGTGAATAGCGAGTTTCAAAAGAGATGTACCCCTACACTCCACACAGTTGTTTACATCCTAATATTTACCATAATTTAGTAATTTAATACCAATTTATACTTGAGGAAATGAGATTTGTCACCACTTCCCATCCCTGAGCCATTCAAGCTGAGGGACATGCAAGAAACTTAGTGCCCCCACTCAGCAGAATAAAATCCACATATTTGTTGCAATCAAATTATTTATCAAAATATATTGAAGCTACTCAATAAGCACTATAAAACTATATATGTTAGTATTTAATTATAAGATTTTGGATGCCACATATATCTGCCAAAGCCCACCCAATACAAAACCAAGAAAAAGAAGAAGAAGAAAAACCTCTATTAAATACAATCAAAGACAGCCCCATATACTAGGCTTCTTTTCTACAGTTGCTCATAAGACGAGAATGTAGCTTACAAAGAAGGGAAGATCCCTGGAATCACCATCCTTGATTATTTGTGAGATCCACTGGATAATCTGCACACAAAGTACATCAAGATGGAGAGATTGATGAGAAAAGTGCACTAGTCCATAAAAAGGGTTGTACATACATTAATAGCTCTCATACCAAGTGAGATGTCACAAAGTAAATGCAAAAGCTTATGAATATAGGTCATTAACTGAACTTGTAATTAATGTAAGCAGCCAATGCAGTTTGGCATAAACTAGTAATCTCCAAGTTAAAACACATCTCCCAATTGAAAGGCCATACCTCTTGAATTTCATCTGAACCATTGTACCTTGCCACAAGCTGCGATGCAGGATCCACATCCTCATTTTGAAATGTATCCCATATACTTTTTGGCTTTGTCTTAACATTTGTAGCATCTTCAGTAGCATTCCTTTTATAACGTACAATAAACAATTGTGGTACATCTGTTACATCTCTCCTTGGTCCACAAGTCTCGTGACTGTTTTCAGAATGAAGGTGGAAGTAACAATATTTCTGAATAGAAATGAAATGTATTAGTGCCAAATATAGCTGCACAAGATCATGTGTCAAACAAAAATAACTTGATTTGCAATATCAACATCTACACACTTCCACATAAAACCCCAATAATTCTGGAAAATATGATGTTCAGGACAAGACTATCACTTTGACAACAAAAATGATTGATAAATAACATGGCATTAACTCTACCACAAACAGGTATTTTAATCCATCATAATCTGTCCAAAAGGATGATTGACTTGTGCACTCCATGCTGCAATAACTTCTTAAACAATCACTATTGCTTCTTTCCAGGTGCAAGTGATATCCTTCCACAAAATTTTAATGGTTTGATAATACCATCAGATACTATATGACTATACCTCGATCAAGATAAATGATCCTCCACCACCTTCGCCAGCATAGGCAGAAGCTTGGCAATAAGATGCCAGCAACATGGCAATGTCTTGGTTGTCTGCTTTAGATTTTGATACTGTCTAGTTTGGCCATGAGAAAGAACTTCCAAACCAATAACATCACATGCAAGGTCATCATAGTTACTATTTACTAGTGCTAGGTTTCCAACTCCAACCACTACTACTAAATTAAAACATCATCAGCATACTTGATAAACAAAAAATAAAATAAAATAAAATAAAACTCACCTTTTGGGCTTCCCCATCAAGCCAGGCAAATGTCAATCGCTTTTCTTTTAGTGCAATTGCTGAGGGAGCAGACTGTTGATCTTTATCAGCTCTATTTAACTCCTCATCGTTTGATAATATTTCTTGCACTCTGCGCATGGTCTATGACCTTATGTGATTCACTCCATTTGCTAAACTTTAAGAATATACAAGAGTTTGGACAACACAAAAATGAATTCATTCCATGATAGTTTAGATGAAACCTGAATGAGTATACTAATTGTATTAAAGCACTTTAATTGAGTATATCCCATTCATTGCATGTACACAATCAGCTTTCGGATAACAGAAAGTGCTGACGTACCATTTTAAATAATTTTGGTGACAACTACTTCCATCTCTCCCCCCCACCCCGGTCCCCCCGCAGCCGCTTAAATGGAATGAATTGAATTTATTATGTGTGTTGTCCAAACAAACCTCTAACCAAATAATACAGACATGAAATTCCTAAACCATTTTCTAGAAGAAACAACCACATAGAGCTTAATTTATTAAACACAATCAGAGAAAGGAGTTTACTTCACGCATTTTGTTAAGTTCCAGGCTCAGCCTTCCTGCTAGAATAACACAATACCAAGTCATGGTATCATTTCCAGCACGAGAATAGCCTCGGGCATCACAACCCAGCTCCATAGATGTCAGACTCCTTAATTGGGGAAGCACTGAAAACACAGGGCAAGAGAAATCCAATTAGGTCTTTCTGAATACATCAAGTTTGCTTCAGAAAAATTTGGTACATAATCATGAAGAAAAACCTATAGAAAATAAAATGGATCAGACTTTGGGATTTAAAACAAACACCAATAAGTCAATTAGATGTAGTTAAACGAAAAATAAAATGAATTGACAACAAGAAGCCTCCATACATAATGATTGAACTCATCCATGTAGAATGAGAACTGAGAAGACAAAAATAGTTTACAATAATATCCAAGTTTCTAGATGGATTAACTTAATACAACTTGAAATCGTAAAACAATGGCACTACCTTGCTGTTTATTCTGCTCCATGATACTCAGAAACCAAGTATTGTTGACTGATCCTGCAACATAATATGCACCACTTAGCTTGTCACATAATCAACAGAACTTACATCATAATCTTTCAGAAGCAATGGGAGAGCATGAAATGAAACAAAGGCAGAGTAACATGCCATGGTGTACAATAGGTTTAACACCCGGATCTTTCAAAATAACTATAGCAGGTGCGGATTCAATCTCAAACCTGTAAATCAGTAATAAGAACAAAGTCATATACCACCTCCATAAGAAATTATAAAACAATAAACCTTTAATGATTACAGTTCCAGATGAAGTAATCAAATATACATAAACCTTTTCTTTTTCTAAGGGGGTGGGGAGGTTACCTACAATTAATTAAGGACTGTGTAGGTTACTTATGTAGGTCAGGGAAACCATTATGTCCAACCAAATGATCCCCTTAGCCAATTCAGATAGATGAAATAGAAGAAAACAGCTGATCCTCCTGGAATGTGAAAACCGGATCACAAACTGATCCGCCATTTAATTAACATTCACAAACATAATGCTATAACATAATATTCATACATAAAGATATACTGTATATCACTAGGTGCTCATATATTGATGCCACAATTCTTAAGTGAAAAAAAAAATTGTGGTCTCAATGTAGATTAGATCACCATAGATATGAAATTTTAGGTCCATGTAACATCAATGTCACAAATTTTGATCTGATTTAAAAAAAGAGTCAAAATTAAAAATATTAAAGCCCACAAAATGCGAAGCGCTCTGGTGTTACTACTGATCCTTGGAAAAGCAACGAAGTGTATTGTAACAATTAGAGTCCTCAATAACCATTTAGCTTGCGGGAGACACATTCCAGAGATGAATCTATTTTGGTACTGTTGAATGTATAGAAGAAAAAGAGTACGAGAGAAGTGAGAGAGTAAGAGAATAGAAAGAGTGAGCATGAACCTAAACTAGGGTCAGCACCTCTAATATATATGATGAGCCATTAAAAGGTTGAAAGACAATTATACCTCAACTACATATAATGCTTCCATTATAGCTGATAACACTCTCCCTCAAGTTGAAGCATAGATATCTAGCTATCATGCCTATGCTGTTATATCTCTTGGAAAAGCTACTCTTAACTAGAGCTTTACTAAAC
The DNA here is from genome assembly GCA_017140935.1 of Hamamelis virginiana. Taxonomy (NCBI): domain Eukaryota; kingdom Viridiplantae; phylum Streptophyta; class Magnoliopsida; order Saxifragales; family Hamamelidaceae; genus Hamamelis; species Hamamelis virginiana. The sequence continues at coordinate 3,394,326 of JAESVK010001089.1, forward strand.
ACATCCTCTGACTAACTTCCAGACCTAATATAAAATGTAACTATCTACTTTCTTATCCCATGTCTCTCACGGAATGACAATCCACCTCAGTTTGTTCAGTCTTCTAATCAAATACTGTATTCTTTCAATATGCATGGCGGCTTGATTGTCACAAAACATCTTTATGAGCACATCAATTAAATATCCCATTTCTTGCAAGATATTTTACCCACATCATCTCACATACAATATAGACCATAACATTGTACTCAGCCTTGGCACTAGATTTAGCCACAGCATTTTGTTTCCCACTTTTCCATGTAACAATATAAACTCCCACAAATGTACAATAGACTAATTGTGACCTCGTACCCAAATGATCACCAACTCAATCTGCATCTAAAAAGCCAACATCAAGATTATTAGATGGCCTGAACAAAAAACCCCTTCTAGAAGTTGCCTTCTTTGTGTTTTTCCCATATTTTCTTTTCCTCCCACTCTTTTTTTTCTTTTTCCTTTTTTTTTTTTCCTAAAAAAATAAAATAAATTCTTGACATTACTTTCAAATATCTTAAAATAAGATGAACAACTTTCCAATGTGATTGTCTAGAATCCCCTAATTGTTTGCCTAATTGATAACAAATTATTATTTATTGTATTTGGATACAACTCAATCTAATAGGTGCTTTTCAAAACCTTTAAAAACATAATCAATGTGGGTGAAAGCATGTTCCTTTACATTTTATTTAAAAAATAAAAATAAAAATAAAATAAAAAAAGAAACATAAGAAGAAATTAAGCGCATTCACATACGTATTCCACCAAAAGGAAGATTCCTCTTCTCGCCATAGCACGAATGCAAAAGAGGCATAAGCCCAATAGTTCTTTGCAGCTTGACGCACAAATGGAGTAGCTCGCTCCCCTGTTTTTGAGAAGAAAATGACTTTTACCTACAAGCCAGAATTACAAAAACCAATAAGTATTATGATATCAGGAGATGACATGCACAAACCTAAGTAATGATATTGAAAATTTGAAACTAGAGTGTGCCAAAATGACATTCAAAAAATGTTTGTTTTAAATATGAAATAAACTTATAGTCACAACAAAATAATAATAATAATAATAATATACTATAGCAGTTTCCATTCTGTTTGATTCTTGGAAATGATGAGAGAATTAAAAAAAAAAAAATGCTTAAAAAATAAAGAATTATTTAAATATTATCTTTTCTTTTTCTTTCCTCTCCTTTTAAGAGAACCAAATGATACATTCCAGCTTTTTAAGTATAAAAATATATTCACACAATTCAGTATGATTGATCAAGAATTCACTAATAAACAGTTACACTTGCATAAAGATGAAAAGCAATCAAATTGCAGGAGTATGTGAAACAAAAAAAATGCACAAGCACAATATCACAAAATAATCATGAAATATTGGAGTAAAAGAAACGTACCTTATGAGGACTACTTTTTGCAAGAAAATTTTGTCCCTGGAGTTAAAATACAAAGACATGTCATTTCCAACAATAGGGACCAAAATGACATAACATCAAAATCAATATGTATAAAGTGTGTGGTGAATTATTAACATCTTTTAACTGAAAATATAAAGAAAATTAATAAGGGAAACCAAAAGCCAATCATTGCAATGCATTATGTACTCAAATATGTATGACAAATAAAAAAAAAAAAAAAAAGATATTGTTTTCTTTTTTCATTTTCCTTTTTACAAATAAAATGAGGTAAAATTGTCTGCCTCAATAAGGAAGGGTAGAACTTGGTCATGGTTATTCAAAAAACCAAAAAGGAATATTAACTATAGCCCAATATTGATCTAATGTGGACGAGAATGATGCACATCACAACATTGTAATTAAAATGCTGAAATCTAAACCTAAAAGTGATCAAATTCAAACCAATTGTAAAAATAATTGGCCTGCTGCTCATTTCCTAGAATTCAAATAATTGGCTTCCTTCAGGCATAGGAGTTGTATCCAGCTCTTGGCCCATAAGATTTAGAAGAAACCTAAAAGACTGAGAGATCCCAGACATCAATGAGCTCCTGCAATTGCTATACAATTGCACCTCGAAGGAGAGTATGTCAGATAAAAGCAGGTGGATTCCCAATTCAAGAGCAATTTCTCTGCTAAGTCTTCTGTTTTGTGTCCTGTTATTGATGGATTCTTCTCCTTTAGGAGTATATGGCGTCCCAATATTCCTTTAAAATTTTATCTGCTTGGACAGCATTTTGGACAGAGTCCTTGCTGATCGATAAGCTCAACAGAATGAGATTGGTGAAGATTAATATATGGGTCATGTGTTGTGCCTCAGAGGAAGCAGTGGGCTTCCTCATTATATAGGTCATGCGTCTCACTTCTGCCATATTGTAAGGCATCTATAAAAACAAGATGCTAAAACTTTCTTTTGGGAGAGATTGTAAGTCCATAAGATTAAAGGAAGAAATTAATATATCTTGTCTAGTTGGGCTTTTGTGTCTTTGTTTTTCAGAGGAATATGGAGGAGCAGGTTGTACAATACAAAAGCGAATGACAAGATGTCCTTCCAAGTAATCAAAAGAAAAAAAAAATCTAAGTAAACTAGGAGGCACCAACAATGCGAAAAAAACACGAATACCCAATTGTCAGTAGTTGGATTAAACAAAAAAAAGTTTCTGAAAGATATCTCTAACGCAGTCATCCATCTTATAGCTAAATAGTTAGCTGGATGGTGTATCCATAGTAAAGCCCAAAGATAACCAGAATCTTCCAGAATCTCTCCCATGAGGTGCCAACTCCTCAAGCTCCCTCACAAGCTATTCCCAAACAAGGAATTAAATATCAGTATTGAGAGATATGTCGATGGTCCCAAAACACAGATACAGCGACATATATATCGATCGTATCGAAAATATCAATATCGATTTTAAGATATGATGGATATTATTAATTAAACATGGAAATTTTCAGCGTAACTATACAAAATAATGAATTTGACTATAATACACAATTTAGAATCAAAATATTGCAAATTAAATATACGTAAGACAAGTTTATGTTGCATTTAGTATAATAAAGCATGTCATGCTGGGCAAAATAAATCACAAATTTCTACAAATTTTATGCTAAAATGTTACATAACATTAAAAATTTTAAATATATATCATTTACAAAATAAAAAATAAATAAATCAATAATCTTGTATACAAAAGAATCTCCATCTTAGACCGATACTTGCTGGTAAATATCAGTAAAGATATGCAAGTCTAATATCGTATCGATACCCACAAATATACAGATATATCAAAGATATATCAAGCATATCGAAGATATTTTATTCCATGTTCCCAACCCAGGTGATGATAGTAAAAAAGTCACGGCTAACATAGAGCTCACTAAATCCCAGTTCCTTAGCATAACTTAAATAGACTGATGATGCACTTAATTAAGCTCCTGTAGGATTCCCCTAGCCATGGGTAATCACAGAGAATGTTGCTACTATCATCCTGAAAATTATACTTCTACCTTTCGCTGGATTACTAAAAGAATGTCAAAGTTGAGCTTAATCTTGCCACTTGGAGGTCTCCATCTCTAAATTCTGATCTTGTGAAAATCTCCCAAAAAGAAGACCATATTCAAATCTATAATAATATGAGTCAGGGACACCTTCAAAGTCCTTTGTCATTGATACCCAGAAAGAATAGACATAAATCTATTCCAAAAGGAGATTTGGTTTCCCAACTGTACTAAAAACTTGTGCTTTTCCTCCATGCAAATATATGCCAAACCACACCAACACAACATGAATGGTGTCATCAAAAGAAGGCTGCCTCTCGTTCCCCACCAAAGACAAAGAAAGAATCTTCTCATAAGAGCTTTGTTTCTTGTGATCACAGTACCCAATCCACAAAGTGATCCATCCTCACATCTCCTACCTAGACCATAAAGTCCCTTTGTATTGTTTCATTTGTATCCCACACCCATATGAATATTAAACAAGGCGAGAAATATTTGTGATGACATATAATTCAATTATAAAATATGCTGATGCCATATGATGACCAAAGATATAAGGATTTAATGGATTATATGGCTCTAGATAGAGCTGCAGGCAAAGAAATAAAAAGAAAAAGAAAGAGGCAAAAAAATTCATGTAGCCAACCCCATGTAGTTGGGTTTAAGGCCGAGTTGAGTAGAATTGTACGAAATGACCACGGGCTCTTTTTTCTAAGTAAATATGAATAAAGTACTAGAAAATTATTTGTTATCGAAGAACCAATATGTGGACATCAAAGTTTGAATAGATCCAACAAATTACCAGCGACTCCTTTGGGTAGTAAAGAATGCGAGGTAAACTAAGTATGGCTGTTGCAAACCAATCAGTAACTGCATCAACAGAGAGCTCTCCATGATACCTAATACAGAAGCCAATTATAATACCATTTCACGATACATCCTATAAGTAGGAAATATGACTTGTTGGAGGAAATGCAGCATGAATAAAAGTACATGGGTTTTTGCATTGATCTTAATAATGAAGAGGAAGACAAAGAAGTCTAGGAAATCTTCTGCAGTTGGCTAAAAAATTCACAATTCTGTATTTCCTCAGTTCAGAATTAAAAGCCCAATTAAAAACTCACCTAATTAGACAATCTGAAGTTTTACAGCCAGGAGGAAATGCAATAAGTGAAGGAACACCTGTATGCATTTTTAGTAAGTTAAAAACAGGAAAGGAGTAGATCGCAATTTAAATTATTGTCGACACTTAAACTTAGGTAATTAAAACAGTATATATGAGTGGCATAGAACAAAAAAAAAAAAACAAAAAAAGGGGGAAAATTATCCATAGGACCCTAAAAACTGATTTTATTATCACCAAGTCCAATTGATAAGATTCTTCACCCAAAATTCCTTTTTTGTTTAAATTAAAATCAAATATTAATTGTGCAATGACATTTTTGACCTTTCCTTAATTCTATATTAGAATCAGATTTGATTTTCCATATTTGATCTGTAATTGAAATGGAAAAAATATGAGATAAATTTGAATTTGAATTTATTTCAAACTTATCCCATATTTTATCCATATCAGTTACTAACCAAATATGGAAAGTCAAATAATAAAAAAAATCAAACAATCAATGATGATAAACTACATTAGGATTCATTTATTTGTACAAAAAAAATAAAAACAATCAAATGCAAAAAAAATCAAAGCTTACAACATTATAGCAATTATTTAACGGCAGAATTATTTTTCTGTACACATGAATTGAATAGAAAGCAAAAGTGAGAGTCATCCATTGCAAAAAACCAAATCTTTATGAGATTGGAGCAACGATTTAACGATAGATTATTTTATCCGTAAACTGAATATAAAACGAAAGCCAAAGCTTTATGAGATTGGAACAAATTAAAAAGTTCATGGTCTATTCATTTATCTTTGGACATAAAATGAATAGAAATAAAAAATATGAGCAATCATATGCTAAAAATCAAAGCTTTATAACATTGTAGCAACTATTTAACGGTGGATTAATTTATCCGTGCATAAAAATTAGAACTACTAAATATCAAACTTTTCTCCAATCCATTTGGAAAAAACTAAATGTTTATGAGATTAGAGCAAAGATTTCACGGTGTGTTCATTTATTCGCGGACATAAACGGAACATAATTAAAGAAAAAAATCAAAGTAATCCAATGCAAGAAAACAAACCAAATCTTTATGAGATCGGAACAAATAGTTTATGGTGTATTTTTATCCGTATTCAGTTATATTTATCTCTGCAACAAAATCCCTAAAAAGCACAACCCCTAATCTATGTAATGTACCTTTAAACATTAAAAAAAACTCACTAGATAAATGTATCTCTGTGACTCGTGCGAAAGAAACCATACAAATCAAATATGCAAGTAATTTATTGTTGATTCCTACCACCTTCTATTCATGTACTCATCTTCCCAAATAAAAAACGAAAAAAATAATGAAATAATATAGGGCTTACGTAGTTCTTATTTTTTTTCCATGATCGTCGGTTACCTTTTTCCATATTCGCTTGTGGACAGTATCAAAGAATGATTGCCGATAGATCTGAAATGTAGAGAAAGTTTATGCAAGCCATTTGAAAATGGATTCCTCTTGGTATTATCGCATAATAATAGGAGCTTGATTCTTGGTTTCAATCTAGTATCCACTAAATTTGACAACTACCCACGTTTTTAGAAGATTCATATCAGCAGCATAACTAATGGGCATAAATGTCATTTTTCTATATTTTATTAATTTATTAAAATCTTATTTTTCTTGAGGGGCCTATGAGTATATTGATTTTATACTAGGGTTTTTTGAGTATATAACCCAAAAAAAAATGTATTAAGAAAAGAAAAATTATGAAAAAGTCATGTGACTCCTTCAGTAAGAAGCATGAGTAACCTCCACCCTGAAATTCAAAACCAAATGGCTTCTATCGTTTGGCCACTTTGTAGCACCTGAATCCTATTCCACCGTAGGCATACATATTCCAATGCTCACAGTTCAGTGATAGGATGCAAATTAACCATGAAAGTGCATTACAAGAACATGAACGATAGAGAACAACCACTGCAAGTGCATTACAAGAACATGAATGATAGAGAACAACCACTACATAACTCTGGCGTTTTAAATTTATGCGAGGAATTCAAAAACAACACACTAAAGCAAGAAAAGGCCATTTGAAATGGACAAGGATGTCACCCCAGAATGGCCAGAAGAAATATGCTATAATAGCACCTCATCGCCCTAGAAGTATCTCTGTCGACATGACATGAGATGGATGTGGGAACTCCTGCCAAACACTTCAAAATAATAGAAAATCTTTCGAAAGCGAACAAATCCAACATTTGGACATTTGACAGCACCCAAAACCCATACCCGAATCCATTTAACATAGAAATCTGGTAACGACCCAAACCTATCCTCTCTATCAAGGAAGCTGTTTTTCAATAAATTTTAAAGCACGTTATTTTTAAGCAAACTTGTATGCCCCTTGTATTTCCATCACTTCCCATATATATACAGAGGAGTTTGTATACCCCTTGCATTAGAAGGATGAATGCACATAGGAGTTTTTCATTTGACACTACACTGCCTATATTCACCACTGAATGAGATTCGGGGACACACACACACACACACACATATAAAGCCCGAAAAATGTGAAACAAAAACCAAAAAAGAGGTTATTTAAGTAGATGTAACATTTACCATTCCGAAAGAAAGGTTGTCCAGTTGGTTTCTTTTCTGCAAGGTATGTTGCAAGCTGAACTTCACCCAGTTCCACCATACCAGTATTTGCAACCCCATCCAACAAAGTAGCTAAATGTAGAAAAGAAAACACATACCATATCGTCAAAGTGGTAACCTACATACCTACAAGCTTCATATGGAAAATGCATCATAATCATAGTGATAACTCAGAAAAGCATTTAACTAATGCAAAGATTTTATTTCATTTTTCTGACAGGATCCAACTAACACAATGCATACTTCAATTATTTAAAGAAAAAAACAGAGAAAAGACAAAATGAGACTGTGTCCAATCCTTTCTTACATTCAATAGCAAAACTAGGCAATAACCTTAGAGCATAGCAATGTCTCTAACTACCCAATCCCCTTCTGTCATCCAAGAGATAATCACGAAAGAATCCCCCTCCACAATTAACTCCTGAATGCATAGTTATTAGACCCGGAACAGACATTGGCCTGGGTCACCGAGTCACCAGTCAAACCATTGGGTCAAGCGGATTATTCTAAATATAGTTGGGAGTATTGTAGGTATTTGGCACTAATATAGATTAAATATAATATAAATTGGTTTTATAAAAAGGAATGAATTGAATTAGTGCTTTAGTCCATCATTCTTACCTTACATACAAGAGGTTTTACCATTCAAATCCTCACAGCAGCCTAGTTCATAATTATTTTGTGCTATATATATATATATATATAAAGAGGACAAGCTGTCCAGACTTAATATCATAATTATTTTGTGTTAAACATAGAACCAGTAAACCTGGCCGGTTCAAGCCGGTTCGCACCCAGTTTGGACAGTTCAACTCAGGTCTCAACAGTTCAATGTCTCAGACAATACTAAGACAGCCAGACTGGCCAAGGGATTAGGCTGCGGTTTCACCGGTCTGACCGGCCAAGCCAGCAGGCAGGTTCTGATACTATGCTTGAATGTCATATCTTCTTGGCAATCTTAAACCAATTTGGTTACTATTGTATTTCAACATTATATTATATTTGGATGTTCAAAATAGTAATCTTGTAGATGAATTACACATGCTTACTAATAATATTTTTATCTAAAGGCATATGTACTTGTTAGTTTATAGTTCTATGAGTTTGTTTTCACAAATCTTCTCAAAATGTTCTTATTATTGTGTTTCATGAGTTAAGTTAATTAACTAACTAAAGCTAGCTAAGATTAGGTTTCCTTTTATTGCATCTATATAACCCATGTCCAAGTTTGTTGTAAATGGGATTTTTCCCATCATAAATCGTAGTCTATGTGCATGGACACTTAAAAAGTAAAGTTGTGCCTTAGACATCATGCTGGACACGACACTCCTTCAATATGCCTGGACACATGTCAGGCACAACTTAGGATATCCAGATATTAAAATAAATTTTCCTGACACATACATAACACAAGTCGAACATGCAGTGCATAGCATCACATATTTGTTTTGCTTAACACAAGAAAAAAACATAAATTATCGTATTTATTATATTTGTTGAGCCATAACTTCTAATTTATGCAATAGTTACCATAAAATTTTACATGAGTAATGTATCTGATCCATATAATATTAATATATATACAAATGTAATTATATTGTCGTGTCTTTACCACGTCAATGTCAGCATAGTTATCAAACTCGGTCCAGACACTGACCCAGCCGAGGCAGGGGGTCAAAGGGTCAATGGTTCTGCCGGCTTGATAATAAAATATATTATTTTAATTTTTTTTTAATTAATTATAATTATATAGAACATATATACCATGGTTTTAAGTATCGGGTAACGGACCCGTAACGGTAACGGTAAAGGTGTAACGGGTATCGGGTGTATCTCGTGATACGTAACGGGTATCGGGCACCGGGGCCATGATTTTTTTTGTTTCGCACATCAATCCCAAAAGTAGTCATACACATATTTTCACCTTGTAATAGTGTATATTAATAATTTTAAAGAGTTTTTGTGATTTACACAACAGTATTTGCACACTTGTAGTTTATAATTTTTGTATTTTATTTTTAATAATTTTTAAAATACTTTTCTAATACTTTTAGAAAATTTCTTATAAAGAATTTGGTGTTTTAAATTATATTAAATATTTTTATAATTTTAAAACTTTTTTCATAATTTTAAAATATTTATTTTTCAATATACTTTTATACATTTTATGATTTATAAATTTATAAAAAAAAAAAAAAAATTAGATTTTTATTTTATAGAATTTTTAAATACTTTTTATAATTTTTTTAAATGATCAAAATAAAAAAATAAAAATAAAAAAAATATAATATAATAATAATTTTAACCTTGTTTGACTATTCAAATCTCAGATTTCAAAAGAAAAAAACAGAAGTAAGCAAGCCGACCACCATATACACACACACACACACACACACACACACACAAGTAAGAGGCAGTAACATATGTCGGTGCAAAAGCAAAAAAGCAAAAGCTATAAAAGCTGTATATATATATACACACACACACACAAGTTCCTGTAACGTCGGTGCAAACTGTAGAAGCTCACATCTCCGGTGACCTCCAAAGGAGGCAACGGCTTCGTCGGCGGCCGACGACTGCACGGCGACTTCACCCTGCTCTACCGGCGACAACATCGACGACTACAAAATGGGTTTTTCTCTCAATCCGCGGCTCTCTTCTCCTCTGATGCTAAATTAAACTCCCCAAATCTCAAAATATGCATAATAATCTCCTCTTCTTCATTATTCATATTGCTATTTTTTTTTTTAAGCCATAAAAAATTGAAACATCCGGTACGTAACGGCTGGTATAATGGAATATCGGCCGATTCAAGCCTATACGTATCGGATCGGCCCGATACTATGTGAATTTCTATTCACATAGAGTAAAGGGGAGAATCGCGTACAGCACCCTCGGAATTCTGATACGTATCGCCCGATACGTATGGTATCGCCCGATATTTAAAACATTGATATATACCCATAAAAGACCCTTGAATATTATTTGTTCAAGAAAAGGCTGGCCTAGTGGTTAGGAGCCTTTAGCAACTTTGTTTCCATTAGGTTCCGTGTTCGAATCTTGTCAAATTCAAAGTTCGAAGGCTTATTTTTATTAAGCCTTGTATTTAAGCCTTAAGTGGTTGACCCGACCGGTTCACCGGTTCACTCGAAATTTGTCCAGGTCGCCGGTTTTCAACAGGTTTGACCGAGTTTTAAACCTAAGCGGTCCAGTTACAAACCCAGCCCGGCTGAGGCCTCAGGTCTGATAACTATGCATCTTAGTGTGTATGTGTCGTGTCATGTGTCATGTGTCCGTGCTACTCGGATCATAATCAATAGCAATTCATCATTCATTTTCTCAAGACTATAAGAACTTGGTCCTTGCTAAGGATTTTAAGTCAATGGGTCTAGTGGCTGACAATTGAGTTCACTTCAAAAAAAAAAAAAAAATTAGCATGTAGTTTCAAAATTTCTTCTCTTTTCAAAAAACTAAACTTGGCAGTGAGTAGAGCAAGACCCTGAAATGATGTATAAAACAAATGGATGTGGGTAGACATAGTACATAGAATGGGCAGATTCACCACGAAGGCTTACATAACAATAAGCAAGCAAGCAAACCCGAAGAACCAAATGAGTAAAAAGTGATGACCTGGCAACCGATAATACATTCAACAATTAAATTTCAGAATTTGACCTCTTACCAAATGAATACATACCAATTCTTTTCCAGTTATTAGAAAATTGAGCACAGCGGTTACTCGCAAATGAATATACCTATATCAAAATTTCAAAAACAGTTATTAAAAGATATATATATAATTGAACAATGACAACAACATCGACAACTAACTGAATAACATTAAAAAGTGGTCCCCAAAAGGAAGGCTCATGGTATGCACATTCTGAATGAAGACTAGGTCAAACTTCAAAGGTAATGGTTCTGCAACTAAACTACACAAATGTTGCAAGAATAGTGATGCAGGATTGCATTTAAAACGAAAATAAGACTGCCAAACAGAGCTTTGTAGCTGCTTCATTTCTTCTATTAAATATTATACAATTCAAAAGAGATAAGTTTATTAAAAACATTGAGAAAAATGCCAGCTAAGATGTCAATATATCACCAAAATATTTATACCAACTATACATAAAGATTTTTATAATTTCAAATAATCAATCAATAGTTAATCGCATCAATGATACCAATAACAATATCTCGCTGTTGTAATATACCTTAAAAAGTAATAGAAACGTCAGAACAGTATAGAAGATGTTTTTCCATATACTGAACAAAACATCAAGACGTCATTGCAATCGCACTTCTGATCCCATTTTACCCCATTTCTTTCTATTCTTATCTATTTGCTTTTGCATGGATATCTAGTTGTTCTGGGGCATGTTTGTGGTCACCTACAACTCAAGCTCCAAGCTTTCCAGGAGTCTCTCTCTCTCTCTCTCTCTACATACACGCGCGCACGCACACACACGCGCACATAGAGAGATAACTTTACTACACACAATCACATTAGACAAACACTTAGTTGATATTTACTAAACTGTTGTTAAATGGAAACTGAGCCGTAATGTTTAAGTATGAACGTTGGTTGGGGCAGTTTAATTAGCTAAAGCAGTGTCAACATACTTCATTGTAATTAACGAGTCTTTCAGAGATTAAAAAGAAAAGCAATGTTAATAAATACCTATATGGCTATAAGCTATAGATTCATTTAATAAACACAATGATGAGTTAATTAGTTTAATAAACATGTAAGCTACATGTAATTGGTTTCAACAATGTCACAGTGCCATATTTGCCCCCTATACACTGCATACTTGTTATGAATGCATTTTATTTACAATGTTTTTGCTCTAAGATGTTCATTATTGTATCTTTTTTAGCATTCCTTCTTGTAACTCACCTTTTACTACTAATCTCACGCTTCTCCGTGTGATTTTCAACTTAGACATTGATATCAACATCCATTGATGTGTGAACAGTTTAAAGTTTAAACCAACCTAAATATAATTGTTGACAGCAACACTTTAATCCTTGAATAGAAGTTCTCTTAAAAATGATTGTATAAGATTATACTCTTCGTAAAGTATTTAATTGAAACCCTAAGTAGTTGGGATAAGAAATTGTTGGGTTGAGTTGGGTTAAGATCCTTACATTTTAATTTACGACAGGAACCACTTATGAGTTATGACAAAATAATAATAATAATAATAATAAAAGAGTAACATAAAAGCGCACTGCAAAGGATGGGTTCTAACAACAATAAGAAGGATATGTCAACATATTTTAGTCCAAGAATATACCTGAACTAGCCATGCCTTTGTGTTCCCAAACATGGTCTGAAAATCCTTAGAGGTAATGACATTAAAAGCATGATCACCAGGATCTAATCAAAAGACACGGTTGTCCATGCATCTATCAGAATTGTAATATCCAGAACAAGAAAATTATAACTTTTTTCTTATGAACATCTTTATCATAAGCAAATAATTCAGAATGGAACATCTGAACAAACCAGAAGAAGTTACATCCAGTAATGGAAGGTCTATCTCTGAAAATCTTTCCCCAGGATATTTCCCTTTGACCTCTTCAATAACATGCTACAGACAAGAAATCAATGCCATGAGATGAAACATCAACAACAGAAAACCTGGCAAATGAAACAGAGAAATTACTAAACTAAACATAAAGTATTCATACTGACAGGCTGAAAGCTAACTACTCACAAGTTGCTCATCAATGCCAAATATGTCGTAGTTCCTTTTCCATAATGGATTGGTCAACAGCTCAAAAGCATATCGAATCTGAAAAACAGACCATATGTTCAAATCAATGATACAGACTCAAGAAATAATACAACAAAGATCAAATTGCATTAATAAATTATCAAAGAAAACTATATCTGTGAAAAAACAATATTTATATTGACCAAATTCTAGGAGCTCTTTCTGGCCTAATTCTAATACCTGCCAAGGGTACCCAAAAAGAGGTCTTGAAGTACGGTGAACCTTTTTAGTCTGTATGTAATATATTAGCTTTATGCTGTACGGTCACAAAAGGGCAGCTTGTTCTATACTTCTATTACCAAAAATTTTGAGGAATCTCCCTCAACCTATTTCCAATAAAAAATTTCTCTTGATGGATATAATTCATTACTAATCTCTTCTCCACTGCTTGTTTTTAAATTTTAAAAGTAAAAAAGAAAACAAAAAATGAAAGTTTTTATAGTTTTTTATAGTACAAAATTTTGATAGTTACTTTTAAAAGTAAAAAACATGAAGTAGAAGCTTACCCAAACAGGCCCTTCAAGATTATCTTTGATAATTTTTTTGTTCTTTCTTCTCCCCCTCCCCCTCCCATAAAAGAATGCAGTATTTTTTCTTTTTAACCTTGTGGTGGAATCTTTGTAAGAATAGACAGATTTGGGAACCCAAAACGATATTATCAATTAGATAATATTATTAAAAAAAAGAGTATCATAAAGGCAGTATTTAAAGAAATTTGATGCTTATACACTAAGGCTCCTCAAGGCAAGCTTCAAGCATAAGATTATTGCCTCATATAATGGTGTGAAAATATCTTGCGGTAGGCTCAATGTATGTTGGAGGCTGGTTCCTCATTGATGAACCCAAAAAGAAAGAAAAGGTTCTACCTACATAATTTAAACTTAAATAACTCATGTTTTAGTTTAACCAACACTTCATTCCTCGTATTGATTCTAAATCACTTCTTAACTGTATATCACATTAGAAACTTCCTTAATGGATATTAGAATGTTTGAGGTGCCAGGGTGCCAGACCTGCAATGTAGTTTTACTAAAACTTTCTGAGCATTCTTATATTTCGTGTTTATTTTTTTGGATAAAAGTCAAATTGTATTAAAAAAGGAAGGACTATAGCCACTGTACAAACAAGGTATACAAAAAGAGCAAAAACAAAAATTACAGAGAAATAGATTATGAGGGTATTTGAGGTAACTAATAGTGAAACAAGAGTTTGTTCCCCTTCTCATTCGTTGAACATGCCTGTTGGGCATATATTTAACCAGTAGGCATGTCGGAGACATATTCCATACCCATACCCTTGTCATATCACGCTTTAGTTTGTCAAAGTAAGCTATAGAGAATTGATGGTCTTCTAGCAGTCTTATAAGACCAACCAAAGTGATGGGGGAACTTACCTTTTTATATTTGTTGAGTTTTTTGCCACTCAACGCCCCATACAACAATGTCACAAAATATTTTACCCAAGGAAAAATAAAATAAAATAAAAGAATATCAACTGCAATGCTTTAATTTTGTTAAAGAACTTTTAATCCACTGAAAAAATTCTACCAAAAAGAAACAGTCACGCTATTTTTTTCTACAATCACTGGCTATGTAAAGAGCAATACATCATAACCCAATAACTAATTTTGTAATCAACAATACCCTGAGAATACCAATGAGCACATTACTAACCTTAATAAAATCAACAATACCAGGAACTTCCCCACCTGAGTTCCTGAAATGATCACAATTGCTAGTTTAATAAGGAAAAATACATGGCATGATAATAAACAATCAAAAAGATCCTATGTTTTTAATTTTTTCAAGCCTCTCAACTCTAGAAGTAAAATGTAGTGTGCTTGATTCAAAAAAATGAATAACAAGCTTGCGTCAATGAACAGAATGCATAACGTCAGGCTATAACCATACTAGTATTCAGGATGAAATTTGAAAAGAAAGATAAATACCCAAAAGAGTACCAAGGAAAATCAAATACATGAATTTGAATTGTATTTTGATAATTGAACATCCATAGAATAATTCAGTAATTCCATTTCCAAAGTGATCTAAGTAACTAAGTTCAACTGAAGTTGAACTTCAGATTTTTGAACAGCCGAAATTTATGTTTAGGTTTTAATCTTCCTGAAAACTTCCACATACTTCCAAAGTTAATTGCCCAAACACAAAGCTTTGGACCTTTGTCAGACATGCAGAGGAGGTTGGAAAAAATGGATGCAAATCTAGACCTAAAAAGAATTATAGAGCAAGGAAGCAAGATATCAATTCCTTCCAGAGATAGCACTCTCACGATATACAGTTGTTGAACCTTTAAGTTCCATTGCTCACAAGAAAAGCCCGATTCCAATTTATGTACATTTTACTGTTTTAATATTCACCCATGTTCCCAAAAGAAGGAAGAAGCTGGCTAATTAGAAGACAGCTAGGAAAAGAATTTGAGGTTTATTTTAGCATGGGTAATAAAATTAGAATGGGATGGATAAAGTGGAGAAGTGCATTTCTTGTGAGTTGTGACTCTCATGATCGTTGAATAACTAAGGGAAAAATTTTATAAGGCTATGAGGCCAATCATGCTTTACAGCACAAAAAGCTAGGTGCTCGAGAGAAAAAAAGGCCTATACAATTAGAATAACTGAAATGAGAATTTTTAAACGGATGAGTAGTAACCCAAAAAAAGAAAAAGGGTAAGAAATTAATACATAAATGAGAAGGTAGAGGCAGCACGAACTATGGACAAGATGAAAATGAAAAAATAAAAGTTGTCTGAATTGTTTTGGTCAAGGACAACAATGACCAGTGACAGTACAAGCAAGGAGGGTAACTTTGATCATCAAGACAATGAGAAAAGAAACAATGACCTTCAATTTAGCAGAACACAGCCGTAGACAGAGCTGAATGGTGAAAATGATTTCATATAGCATAGTCGTTCATCCAGTCTCTATAGCAAAATTAACAAAAATATATTAAATGACCGAGCTATCTGAATTTCTCGAGCATTTTTTACCAAACTATGACAGAAATTCAATATTTATGAATGCAATCGAATTCATTTCAGGATCCAGTCCGGAATTCCGCAGACAAATAGCTGCCGAATTTTGAAGTAATAGATACTATCACTAATGGTCCAAGTTACAAATTCCTACACACAAATGTATATAAACCTCTAATTTACAGTAATTGAAAATCCAGAATTGATATGAAAACAGCCGATTCCAAATTTTATATATATATATATATATATAAACAGATTACCACTTAGATGAAAGCTTCTCGTAAGCCTCTGTCACTTCTTCGATAGAGCTATGCCTCTTCGCACCAAGAACTATAAATTTACCACACACAAAAAAATCAAAATCCACTTACACATGCATCTATGTATGTATGTATATATATATATATAGAGAGAGAGAGAGAGAGAGAGAGAAAGAGAGTCCAAAAAGCTGAGTGACTGACCATCGTAATGAGAAGGAGGGAAGGAGTGAGGCATAACGAAGAGCTGAAAGAACATTGCCGCTGAGAATAGAATCAGGGGAAGCCAATAGGCTTTTATCGTCGACACCATTGATGGAGTCGACGCTGGTTTCGGAGGAAACCTAGCCATTACACAGGTTCTCGTTCTTTGGGGAGACAGAGAGAGACTTCTAATTGAGCGAGTTTAGATCGCCGGCACTGTGATTCAGAATAAAGCGGGCGCTTTAAAATGCCTCCAATCTAGAATTTTCGTTTCGTGGTTATGTTTTAAGGAATCGTAAAGTTAGTGAGTTTGATGACGTGTTGGGAATCTATTGGATCTAGTCAAATAAGAGTCATAATTTCGAGAAAGGAAAGTCTTTGGAATAAAAAAAGTAATCAGCTTCTGACACGTAATCTAGCTGATAAAATGCTTAAGTTTGTCTGCAGGCTTCTGCGTGCCATACAAGTCCATCGCATCAAGCCCAGCCCAGATATATGAACTTGGAATGGAAATTCGTCTTCGTGCTTAATAATGCTTGCTTCATATGATTAGGACCCATTATTATTTTAAAAAGAATTATTAAATTTAGGTCCCTCAAAATGAATAAACATGAGCTTTGATTCAATAGTTTGTCTCTTCTTTTATAGGATAAGGCTTTAAGTAGAAATTATTGTGGATGGGGATTGGCACATTTGTTGCTTCCCTTCCCACTAACGATTAACTAGATTTGGCCAAAAAAAGAACTAAAATGCTACTTCAACTATCTATTTTATCCGTCTTTGGCTACTTGTCTAACGTGGACCAATCGTCTCAATGATCTTGAAAAAATTAAAAAATATTATTTTTATTAACGTGAATCACAAATGATCATATGCCAATTAACTAAAATGAGGTAGAAATAAATAGGTGAAATACCATTACTTTTAAATAACAAAAAAAAGAACAAAAATTGAAATGTATTGTATTGCATGTATTCAATAAAAATTAGCTTAGTTGAAAGATCTTAACCATTTAATTAAGGGTTTTTTTTTTTAGTGATAAGTCCCTCATACTAAAGATTTGGACTTTTAGATCCAAGGAAAAAAGTATTAATTGAGTAAGTCCTTCAGTCAAATTTTAGGACAAAATTGCTGTTCAATAAATAAATACCGACTCACACAAGACAGATGCATTTAAAAGAAAAAATACTTATAAATTCCAAAAATAAGAAAATCCCAGCTGCATGATCCCGAAAAAATAGGGATTACAATAATTTCAAAAAAAAAAACTCGAGGAAAAGGATAGTTTTATGTGCAGTGGTGGAGTTGGAGCGGGAGTGGAAGCTTGAGAAGCGTTATGTCCCTGAAATAAAGCCGGATGATGGCAGTCCGGGTGCATCAAGCAAGATTGAATCTTTTTCTTTCGTCCTGTTCTATTTTTCAATCATAATTGGCTCCTCCCTTTTGGGAATCCATCCCATGCCTTCTTCCAATTAACAAGTAACTGGCTCCAACCAAAGTTTAGGAAATAAAGTGCGATACATCGGTATAGTAGAACAACCACTGGCACCATCATATTTCCCTGTCAGAGTCCAGCGGATATCATCCGACTGTACATCAATATTTGGTGCTTTGGGTGCTAAAAAAAGGTAGAATTTTTAACCATGAAACATATAAAGTTTATATATTTTTTTTTTTTTTTTTTTTTTGTTAAATGCATACATTCAAATTCCTTTTCATATGTATTTATATGTGTTTATTCCCGTGTATTAATATGTATGTGTCATTTTGGGAAGAAAATCATAAACTTTTTAGTTTAAAATTTTGGTTTTTAATGTTTTGAATCAAACAAAATTGAATAAACAAACAAATATAAATATAGGGTGTAAGAGGAATGTGACCCATATATATATGGGTTAATTTTATAATTTCACACATAAAAAATATATATGTTTGTATATTAAAATTTAAACAAAATTGCACCTATATGTTTCATCCAGAAATAATACTCAAACGTATACTTTCTTTGTATACTCAACTTCATTTAGAGAATAAATCTAGAATAAAGGAGATAATTTATGAGAAGCTGAATAATATAATATCCCAATAAAAACGCGAATATACGAGATAATTGAAGAAAATAAAATCATTAATATTTTATCTTCCTAAATAATTCAAATTTGAAATTGAGATAAAATAAGAAAGATTCAAAAAAGGAATTAAGAATTATTAGTAAAATTAAATCTGAGGGGATAATTTAGTCTTAAATAATAATAAAAAAAAAAGAATTTGGCTTTCATCTATTAATGGTAACCCGTAAGAACCCCATGGGTTAGTATATTTTTGCTTGGACCATTTAGTCTAAACCACTAAAAAAAAAGACCTATGACTAAAAACCCCTTTAATTAATTCAAATTTAGTTATTTTTTCATTTTTTACAACATAGGGTATCTTAAATTTATCACTCGAAAGTTCTATCCATCCGATAGTTAAGGTATATATATAGTAAGACTTGATTTCATTAACAATGTTTCATGAAACCTAATTTATGGCCGCTTGAACTATATATACTAACGAGTTGAAGATACCAATTAACCAGCCTATGGGTAAAGTCTCTTAATGGTTGTATCAGAAATCTAAGTTTGAGTCTAAGTTTGAGTCTCGCCTTCATCAGGATGGGAAGGGTTTAAGGGAAATAAGAGAACTACCTCTTGTTGTGTATCTCATAAGCACAACCTATGGACTTCTTGACCAACCAAAAAAAAAAACTATCTTAACGAGTTTAATCAAATTATTTAAATTATTGTAAGACTGCGTTATTTGAATAATGATGATAAATTCAATTAATTAAAATGGCAACCTCTTTTTTGACCTCTAATGAGTTAATGACCATGTCCAACATTGACTCCAAAGTTTCAGAATTTTACGACTAGTATCAATGTATCCTAACTATAACTTGACTTCGATCAAATGGGAAAAGTTTCTAATCAGCGGTAGCTAGCTATTGTGGAGTAGCATGCTTATATATATATATATATATCCTTTTGAAAAATACTTTACACTGCTATAAAAATCACCATTAGAACATCTCTAATTATGGGAAACAAAATATCATGTTAGCTAGCTAGGCATTTTACTTAGCCAAATCCACAAATTTACTCTTTAGTGGATGAAGCAAAAGGCCAGACATTTTGCCTATTTTTAAAATGGGGAGGCAAATTTATATACTTCAATTATTTTAAAGTATATCTTTAAAGTTTTTTTAAAAGGTTTTTTGCCTAATGATAGAAAGATATATACTCCAATTGATCCTAATTAATCTCCAAGTTTTAACAATGAGGATTGATGTGTGTTCATGTGTTTAATTAAACTTTGATGTTAATTTTTCCTTAGGAAATACATATTACTTGGCTATAATAGATAATAAGTACATAGATCTTTATTATTTAGTCCTAAAATTACAGTGCTTTCGTGACTATAAAAATGGAAAGTGCTGTTGTTCCCGTCCCCCATCCCGTTTTGAATTACCGTATAATGGTATTTTTGTTAATAAACTTAATGCATGTAGAAGGTTAGATATTGGACTGGAGCTTTAGTCTTCTCGATTTTTTTTTTTAGATAACCGGCTGTCCGGGCCAGCTTACGCGCACCTCGACTAATCCCGGGGCCCTGAAGTTAATGACTGGGAAAGCCTCCAGTGGCCCCAAGAGTTTAGCACAAGTCGAACTTAGGACCTCCACTTCTTGAGGCGTGGTCCCTTGCCAACTGAGCTACCCCTCGGGCTTAGTCTTCTCAATTACCCAACTTTAACCTCCTGCAATTTTTCTGTTTTTGTCTCACCCGCTTCACCTGCTTTGTTGCTGCAACATTTCTATCTTGTCTCTCCCTTAGGCATGGATAATAAATGCTATGAGAGAGAGGTAGCTTTGAAAGTTGAAAAGACAAGATTTAATCTTGAGCCCCAAAGCCCCAGCTACTCTCTCTCTCTCTCTCTCTCAAAGCTCTTGTTTCTAAACTCACCCTGTTGCTGGTTCTCTGCATTGTCATTAACAATGTTCAACTTGTTTCATCTGGTACCTATTTTACTTTTCTTTTTTTTTCCTTCTCTCTAAAAGGTTTAAGAGGAAGCAAATGAATGAATTAATGTCATGTTTATGCAGGGGTGGCCATTGAGCAACAAGAGCAAGAACGCCGGCGAGGCGGTGCAGTGAAGAAGAATGCCGGCGAGGCTTGGTGCAGCAGCAACAGCAGCCATGGTGTTTTCTCCGTGCTCTCCGATTGGTTCTTCTTCTTCTTTCTTCTTCTTCCTTCTTCTTTATCGTGCTCATAAAACAAAAGACTCTTCACATGTTTACTGTTTTTCCTCATAAAATAGAAGACACTAAAAACTGTTTTTTTTTTTTTTTTGTGTGTGCGCTAATAAAAAATTAAAAAATTAAAAAAAAAAAAAAAAAACTCTTTACTTGTCATGGCAGGGCAGCAATCACAGTGAAAATACTAACACAGTGAAAAAACATTAAAAAATCAATTTCTTTTTTACTGTGCCGTTTATGATGGATTTTCACTGGGTTTAAAAACAGTGAAAACTTTTATTTTTGTTTTTTGCCGTGCTAATAAAAAAATACAGTGAAAACTAAACTTTTTTTTACTGTGATGTGCCAATAAAAAAAGGAAAGACAGTGAAAATAAAGCATTTTAAGGTGGTGTTTGGATAAGCTACCATTTTTTTACTTTTTTAATTTTAGAAGTAGAAGTAACTTTTTGCTTCAACTATCAATTTTTTGGAAGTAAGAAGTACGTTTGGATAACCAAAATTGCTACCTGTTTTAAAAAGCAAAAAACAAAAAGCATGTTTGGATAACCAAAATTGCTACCTGTTTTAAAAAGCAAAAAACAAAAAGCATGTTTTGGATACAACAAAATAGGAGAAGCTATAAAAACATTAAAAATCATTCATCCACTAAAAAGGTCCATCCCAAGATTAAAAATACATATATGTAAAAAGTGCAATAAATAAAAACTACAAATAACAAGAAGATGTATTCCAAAATATTCATGACACATGACCATTTTGATTTGCTGCCCACATATCTTGGGCAATTTCATCGTGAATATTAGCCATATAACGTAACTGAGTTTGGGTAACATTTATCTCAACATTGTCTTCAGATCTGCTAGCTGCTACATGTGCGTCACTCTGTGAGTCAATGTCATTCGTCCCATAATCATCAAACATAGCATCTCTAGCTGCATTTTTCCTTATAAAGTTGTGAACAGTACCACATGCAATGACTATGTATTTTGTTTTCGCAAGATATATGGCGGCATTTGCTTTAAAATTGGAAAATGATCCTTCAGCACCCCAAAGCACCGTTCAATAACATTTCTTAGTGATGAATGCCTATAGTTAAAAAGCTCTTTTGGGCCTTGAGGATGACGCCCTCTTCCCCTATACTCACGCAAATGATATCTTTGACCGCGATATGGTAAAAGGAAACCAGGCATGTTTGTGTATCCAGCATCAACAAGATAATATTTTCCTAATTTAAAAATATTCACATTAGGCATGAATTTGAACATAATTCAATAAATAATACTATAAATTAATGAAAACATACCTGTAGGAGGTAAGGGAAATTTATTTTCCGGCTTTGTTATACATTCTAAAAACACTCTCGAGTCATTTGATGTTCCTTCCCAACCAGCCATCACGTATGTAAACTGCATTTCAAATGAACATGCACACATAACATTTTGAGTGGGTTCTATTTTCTTCCCACGATATGGTATCTGTTGATCAACTGGAACATGTGCATCAACATGAGTTCCTTCTATAGCCCCAACACAATTCTATATCACAAATAAAAACATATATTATTGAGTGTAGAACCATATGCAAAGATAACATCCCTAAAAGTCTATGCTATAGGGACAGTCTTTACCGTGCCTAAATGAAATAGTTTCTGTCGGTATTACTTATTACCGTGCCTAAAAGTTTATGTTATAGGGATGATTATTTGATCTATGGCGATGGTAATTTCCATTGGTAAAAGTCAAACTAATAGCGACAGAACACCTTTATTGTCGCTAAGCCCTTTAGCGACGATGGCAGTGGCAACATAAATTTAGGGACGGAAGTTCTGTTGCTAAAGGGCCTTAGCGACAGTATTAAGAGTTTTAGCGACAGTATTTTTCCATCGGTAAAAGTCATATTTTTTTTCTAGAAGGCAGAACAATCAACTCTTGCCCAAACGATTTATTGCCTTCAACACTTTTTTAAAGTGACGCCATATAGTTTCCCCCGAGTGTTGAAATCGTTCAGCAAGGATGCGAATTCTCTCATTGTGAGCAATAATAAGCAAGAAAATGAAAACCTGTTCCTCCACAGAAATAAACCTCGAGTTTTTTAACAATCCCTTATCATTTAGGACATTACAAAAATTTATAAAAACTTCCTTCTCCATCCTAAATTGATCATAACACCTATCACGATGACCATGAAATAGTTCAATAACATACTCATGCCCAGTAAGTTTAGAATTCCAGCATGGTTCCTTAGGCAAACATAATTTCGCGCACTCTATAAAACCATAAAGTACTAACAGCTCCCCAAATTCATCATTCGAGTCATCATCAAACTTATTATATTGGTTATATATAACCAAATTACGAGGCATCGTCATAACCTGATATAATATTAACAAACAATAAATGATCAAACTAAAACGACAATGCATGCACAAACCATAAAAAACATAAAATTTAATAGCATAACTTTGATAAGTACATACTTACATGTCCAAAAATGGGCAATAATACCATGTATGTCTAGCAAAACATAGGCAACCAACATAAAATTGCTTACTAGCATAAATGTCAAAATTAAACATTATAAACTATAACAAAAAACTAACAATGAAAGTTCACTTCATGTTAACCACCCAAAAGTTCATTTCAAATTAAGAACCCAATCTTTCCTTTTACTCTCCGGCATCTCCATAAACATTTGTCTAAACACCTCATTCTCACCAAATTTTTCAATCATTTTTGCATATGTCGGCCCATCAACTCCCTCAATTTCATTTAATGCTTTCATACTCTCCTTTACATAATTAGCAGATGTGTTAGCATGTTGCGATTCTTGGGTTAGTGAAGGGGCATTCGTTGATCTCTTTAATTTATCAACCTTCCGCCTATAATTTTCAGTATATGCAATCAAGGCGGATGACATGGATGCTGCTACATTTGCCCTCTTACGCTGATTGCCAGAAGGTGTAGGATGTTTTCTACCTCGAGGCATATGGGTTGAATTAGCATCATCAGACTGTTCATCCAAAGGTTCTTGCTCTTGATTTGGCTCAAAGGGTGGGTCAATATCATCCTCATCGCTATTTGAAGGACTCATTGTTGAAGGATGAGCATTAGAACCAATAGTTGTGGTATCCCCAAAGATAGTACACAGCTTCTCATACAATGGACATCCTTTTCTCTTAAATGTTCTCGCTTGTTTTTGCACCTACAATAAATTCATCAACCATTATAACATATTCTAATGCAATAATAAAAATGGAAGAGTGTATTGTTTAACCTATTATAATAATGATTTACCTTGAAAATTTCCTCCCAAACTGCATCAGTTGTAGTCACTTGTCCGGTGACTGCGTTGTAACCAATTCCAGTATGCTCTATCAACTTCTTAAAATGCTTTTGTCTTTGTCTCAATTGGTTATATTTGTTCTTAAGTTGTTTATCACTATATGACCTTTTAGTTTGAGCACATAATTGTTCTAGTATTCGTTTCCATGAAACTTTGGTGAAGGTAGTAGTACTTCGATTTCCTTTTATAACCTCTTCCTCCATGAGGTTAATCAAAATTGCTTCATTTTTTGCTCCCCATATATTTGCATCGACCTCATCAGCTTCAACTTCTTCAACATTATTTCGAACTTGTTCTATATTAGCCATCTAATGTACTACTATCAAAATAAAAAGACATAAAAAAAGGAATTAAATAGAAACACTATTACAAGGAAAGTAATAAAAACAATGGCATCGATTACGGATTTACAGCAGATACGGATTTATAGCAGATATGATAAACTGTCATACATATTAATAAACAAGGTAAACTGTCATACATATTAATAAACTGTCATACATTTTTAATAAACAAGGTAAACTGTTTAATAAACTAGGTAAACTGTCATACATATTAATAAACAAGGTAAACTGTCTGTCATACATATTAATCTGTCATACATTTTTACAGAAGAATTTTATTATATTAAATGGTAGCATTAGGCTTAGTTGAGAGAGTTCTTTTTGATATGATGCTAAATTGAGTTGGAATTGTTTTAGGCATGGAAATTATGGAATGAAGGTCGGGCAATGGAACTAACGGATGCTTTCATAGAGAATCCAATTCCCATATCTGAAGTGTTAAGATGCATACAAGTAGGTCTTTTGTGTGTGCAACAACGTCCCGAAGATAGGCCCACAATGTCATCTACTCTTCTAATGTTGGATAGTGAGAATTCTGTGCTGCTGCAACCTAAACTGCTAGATCTGAAGCTTTAAGAGAGAAAATTGCTTACTAATTTCATTAAATGAAAGGCATATAAATAATTACAAATGCTTAATAATGCTAACCGGTTCCTCCTATTCAGCAGGGAGACCAAGTCCTAAGAGATTACAGTTGAGATCTTATCAGTTCAAACTTGAACAACCAAACGTAAGTAGAGTACAATATATAACAAACTCCTAGACTAGCTGTTACAACTATACACAGAAATTCATTGGCTAACATGCCCCCTCAAGATAGGCCATGATCAGAGAGGCCAATCTTGTCATGACACAGTTGAAATTGAGAGGTGGACAGTGGCTTGGTTAGAAGATCAGCGAGCTGGTCAGCAGAAGAAACATGAGCGACGCGAAGCTTACCAGATTGAACTTGATCACGAATGAAGTGATAATCCACTGCAACATGCTTCATACGAGAATGAAAAATGGGATTGGAACTTAACTGAGTCGCCCCTACATTGTCACAGTAGATTACAGGAGAAGAGGGAAGAGTAACGCCAAGTTCTTGAATCAGCGAACATACCCAACTTAGCTCAGCAGCAATGGCTGCAACGGAGCGATACTCAGCCTCTGTTGAGGACCTGGTAATGGTCCTTTGTTTCTTCGAACTCCAAGAAATTAAATTACGCCCAAGATAGACTAGATAGGCACTGGTGGAGGAATAATCATCCTTGTTGCCAGCCCAATCAACATCCGAAAAGGCATGAAGCTTGTCAGCAAAAGCATGAAGAGAACAGGAGGAGTCACGTTGTAGAAGAAGGCCCTTGTTGAGCGTACCAAGGAGATAACGCAGAATGCGCTTGACAAGAATCCAGTGTTCATCGGTTGGACTGTGCATGAACTGAGACAGTCTGTTCACAGCAAAGGACACATCCGGTCTTGTAAGAGAGAGATATTGAAGACTCCCTACAACTTCACGATAAATGGTGGGTTCAGGTAGAGACGAGCCAGACAGTAGGGAAACAGTAGAGGCAGTGCTTGGTATGGGCGTGAGTACCAGTTTGGCTTCCAGCATGTTCATGCGAGTGAGCAGGTCAGTGATGTACCTGCGTTGGGAGAGTAGGAGTCCATGCTTGTGAGAAAGGACTTCAACACCCAAGAAGTAGGACAAATCACCAAGATCTTTAAGGGAGAAACGTTGGGCAAGGTTTGAAACAAATTGTGAGAGAATATCATCGCTGCTTCCTGTGACAATTATGTCATCCACATAAACCAATAAATATAAAGCATGCTGAGAACTGTTTAAGATAAACAGAGAGGTATCAGAGTGGGAATTGCGGAACCCATAGGCCAACAGAAATTGGCGCAGCTCATAGTACCAGGCCCGGGGCGCTTGTTTAAGCCCATAAATGGCTTTGTGGAGTTTGCAGACAAAGGAGGGATTGTCACGATCGACAAACCCAGGTGGTTGCTCCATGTACACTGTTTCAGAGAGGCGGCCTTGAAGGAAGGCATTGTTGATGTCCAACTGTTTAAGAGACCATCCTCGACTGACAGCAAGACTAAGAACCAAACGAACAGTTGTTGGCTTAACAACGGGACTGAAGGTCTCATGATAGTCCACTCCAGGACGCTGGTGAAAGCCTTTAGCAACAAGGCATGCTTTAAACCTTTGAATGGAACCATCAGAGTTTCTTTTGATGCAATAAACCCACCTGCATCCAACAAGGTTAGTGATACCAGCAGATGGAACAAGTTCCCACGTGCCATTGCGAACAAGAGCATCATATTCCTCAGACATAGCTTTACGCCAGTTGGGATCTTTTATGGCCTGAGAAGTAGTGGATGGTTCGGTTTGGGAGTTGTCTGATTTAATGGTGTGAAGGGTGAGTTTTTGGACGGGTTTCTTGATATTGTTCCTGGACCGAGTTATCATGGGGTGTTGGGGATTTGTTGGAGGTGGTGGTTGAGGTGGTTGAGAGGCTAGAGGCGGAGTGGGAAGTATAGGGTTGATATG
>JAESVK010001089.1:3476343-3514097 GCA_017140935.1 Hamamelis virginiana
AGGCAACCATTCATGACCATACTCATGGTCAAAAATGGATGTCTACACTACCATTTAGATGCTTCCTACTTTCTATGGGTTAGATAGAGAAAACCCATACGACCATTTGCAGGAATTCTTAGGGATCTGTTCTACTATTAGAATTCAGGTTTCCATCCAGAATCCCTGAAACTATTTCTATTCCCATTTTCCCTAAAAGATAAGGCCAAACACTGGCTTTGTACTCTCCAAACACCTGTCCCTATCACTACTTGGGAACAGCTTCAGAAATTATTCCTGTCTAGATTTTATTCTGTTGGTAAAACTCACAAAATGCTACGAGGTATAACAAACTTCGTCCAACATGAACAAGAATCTTTTCATGAAGCCTGGGAAAGAATGAAAGAACTGCTAAGGTTATGCCCCCATCATGATGTACCTAAGTGGCAAATCATAGAGTCTTTCGTTAGAGGTCTAACTGAGGGTGACACACAGACTGTGAAATCTGCATGTGGGGGAGCTATATTGAGTAAAGGAGAGGATGAAATGTGGGCGTTATTTGAAGCATTTAGTGAGGATTCTTTCCACATGGCCTTAATGTCTTTAGGTAACCGTGATGATACCATAGTAAAGAAAACGCCTCCCAAAAAGGGTGGTATTTATGATGTGGATCCCAAGCATTGGCAAACAAGCAAGTTGAGGCTTTGTCTCATAAACTTGACCAATTAATAGCGGCACAAGGGCAATCTTCTAAAGCCCACGTGAAACCTGTCAACTTGGTATGCTATTTGCACTGACCCTTCTTACGAGACCCCGTATTGTCCCATGGCGGGACAGTACCCAGAGTTTGTCCAAGAGCAGGTTAATGCTGCTTAAGGATTTGCACCACCTAGGAATGACCCATATTCTAATTCTTACAATTCTAGGTGGAAGACTCACCTAAATTTCCAGTGGTCTAGTCAACCGAGAGGGTCCAATCCTAGTCAGCCTGCGGGACCCACATATAGCAGTAACCCTGCTGTTGTTCATCCCTTTAGACCACCACAGATGTAACCCCAGTACCCAAGCTATGGTGCTCCTCAAGCACCTCCACCCCATTATCAGAGTTAAGCTGTGACTCAACAACCACCACAACCTCTAAGAATGCCTGGTTTTGAGGAACAAATCTTAGCTACCCTGAAAAGTCTAGAGGCTTCAGCACAACTCACTCATTCCCATTCCCAATCAATTTCAAAATTAGAGACCCAAATGGGCCAACTAGCGGCTTCTTTTAGTCGCAGAGAGGAGGGGAAATTTCCGAGTCAGGCTGTTGCAAATGCTAAGGGGGCTTTTGTAGCTGAGAGTTCTACTTCTCATAACCCCTCAATGTAACGAGGATGTAAAGGCTGTTACAGTCTTGAGAAGTGGGAAGGTGGTAGACAATAAAGTTGGGGAGAAAGAGAGAGAAAAAGAAAAAGAACCTGCAAAAGAGAAAGAGTCAGAGGCTTCGAGGGATAACTGTCCCGCAGCTTTAGACGATCCATTGGCATCGTACGTGCCAAAAGCCCCTTTTCCATCTGCACTTATAGCACCTGAGAGGAGAGCTAAGAAAGGGGCTAGCATGTCAGATATGTTAGAGGTGTTTAAAAGTGTTCATATAAATCTACCTCTATTAGATGCCATCAAACAGATTCCTTCCTATGCTAAATTTTTGAAGGAAATGTGCACACAGCAACGCAAGGAGCGTGTTCATTTGTCTAAAACCATAACTCCTGTGGACATAGCTAGCGCTGTGTGTCAATTCCAAGCTCCAATAAAAAGAAAAGATCCTGGAACGCCCACTATACCTTGCTTCTTAGGAAGTCATTACATTGATAGAGCGTTATTTGATTTTGGCGCAAGTATTAATATACTTCCGTATTCAGTTTACGCCAAAATGGAGCTTGGAACACTCCAAACTACACCTACTATCCTCCAATTCGCAGATAGGTCCACTAAGGTACCTAGAGGGATACTGCAGGATGTTTTAGTAAAGATAGATTCTTTTGTCTTTCCTGCAGATTTTATCGTCTTGGATATGGAGCCCATTGATATTAATAGGCCTCAAGTCCCGGTAATAATATGAAGACCTCTTTTGGCAACTGCAAATGCAGTCCTTCACTGTAGGACTGGCATAATGAAGGTGTCGTTTGGAAACATGAAAACTAGGCTGCAAGTTTACAGTGCAGCTAATCAACCTCATAACTTTGAGGATTGTTCTTTTGTTGATATCATAGATAAAGTGGTAGAGGAAGCTACACCTTATCTTCTGTCCAATGACCCGTTAGAAACTTTCCTTAATTATTTTGGGTTCGAGGACCATAACCTGGAGCATTTTTTTATGGAGGTGAATCTTGTCTTAGATTTTACCTCCTATGTAGGGAAATTGCCTTGGAGACCTAGGGTCGAGCCACTTCCGTCCATTGCTAGTGTCCCATCCCCCACGTCTTTTGAGTCTCCACCGCAACTTGAGTTGAAGCCTCTGCCGGCTAATCTCAAGTATGCCTTTTTGGGTAGTAGTGACACTTTGCCTGTTATAATATCATCTACTCTGACTTTAGAATAGGAAGGTAAGCTGTTATAAGTTTTGAAAGAGCACAGATTAGCCATAGATGGTCGGTTGCTGATTTAAAGGGTATAGACCCGTCAATCTGCCAGCACCGTATCCATCTTGAGGAAGGTGCAAATCCTTCAAGGGATGCCCAACGTAAGTTAAACCCAAATATGAAAGAGGTAGTTAAAAAGGAAGTTTTAAAATTGTTGGATGCGGGTATCATTTACCCAATTTCTAATAGTGAGTGGGTTTCCCCTACTCAGTTGGTTCCTAAAAAGTCTGGGATTACAGTGATAGCTAATGAAGAGGGTATTCTAGTCCCTACAAGAGCTACCACTGGTTGGAGAGTCTATATAGACTATAGAAAGTTGAATTCTAAGACTAGGAAAGACCACTTCCCACTGCCTTATATTGACCAAATTCTAGAGAGGTTATCTGGACAAAGTTTTTATTGTTTCTTAGATGGCTATTCTGGGTATAACCATATAACGGTTTACCCTGAGGATCAGGAGAAAACTACATTTACCTGTCCATTTGGGACATTTGCATTTAGGCGTATGTCTTTTGGCCTATGCAATGCCCCGAGCATTTTTCAAAGATATATGACTTCTATTTTTTCTGACATGATAGGAGAATATTTGGAAGTTTTTATGGATGACTTTTCAGTTTTCGGTCCTTCTTTTGATGAATGCCTTTCTAATCTCTCAAAAGTTCTTAAGAAATGCTGTGAGACTAATCTTGTACTAAGCTGGGAGAAGAGCCATTTCATGGTTCGTGAGGGCATTGTGCTTGGGCACATAGTCTTTAGTAGGGGGATAGAGGTTGACAAGGCTAAAGTTGACTTAATTGCTAAATTACCTCCTCCCACTACTGTTAGACAAATTCGGTCCTTTCTTGGACATGCAGGATTTTACATGCGTTTTATTAAAGACTTTAGCAAAATAGCAAAACCAATGTGCAATCTGCTTGCTAAAGATGTAGATTTTAATTTTGATAAAGCCTGTTTAGAGTCCTTCAATAAATTACGTTTAATGTTGACCTCGGCACCTATCATGCGAGCTCCTGATTGGTCACTTCCTTTCGAGCTGATGTGTGATGCCTCCGATTATGCTGTAGGGGCAGTGTTAGGTCAGAGGGTAGATAAGGCCCCGTATGTTATATACTATTGTAAGACCCCGAAATTTTCAATAGTAAATTTTCTTAATTATTATTATTTTATTTTATTTATTGCAAACATGGAATTTTGTTATTGGCCATAGTGTGCCATGTGACTACTTTTTGAGAAGGGTGCATGAGAATATTATGAATGCATTATAATTGAAATGCATTATTGTGTCGACAAGTGGTGGAGTAATGCATTATAATTGAAATGCATTATTGTGTCGGCAAGTGGTGGAATTTAATTGAGTGTCATTGATATAATAATAATTGAGCTTTAGTATATTAATATAAATTAATATAATAATATAATAATTTATATTAATATAATTAATATAAATTGTCGGCAAGTGTTGTGTGTATATATTGATTGTACCCCAATCATACCATTCAACTAGGGTATTTCTATGTTCTCTTAAATATATAATTGTTTAATAAATAGCGTTTTACATGAATATCTGTACAATTGAGTTTAATCTCTGTTTTAAGAAATATGTGCAGATTACCATTGAACAAAGTCGTCACCGATGAAGCCCTGAAGAGCATCGCGAATCAAAGGAACGTCCGATAAAGATCCACAGCAGCCGGGGGAAGTACTAAAAGATCAGACGTTGAAAATCTGCAAAGAAAGTCAAACTTTGACCTTGACTATCGATAGCCAGGATTCGCTATCGATAGCACCTCTATCGATAGCGAACCTTCGCTATCGATAGACAATGGCGGCTGCGGGCTAAAGAGATATTTTTAGATATTTTGAGGGCAGAAGCGTCTTTTACCTTTTCCTTCTATAAATAGAAGTGTAACGACTACGTTTCGAGGGTTCATGACTTTTGCTCTGAATCATTACTCTGCTATTTTAATTCAAGTTACAGTTTATTTTCGTATTTCAATCGGTAGTTTCAATTTTCAGCTATTTCCAATTCTGCAATTTTTCTTTACAATGCCTGGCTCAGTTCTCACTCGAGAACTGTTCTATCCGATTAAGTCTTTAATTTCAGTAATTCCGATTCTGTTATTTTCCTTTTTATGCATGGCTCAGTTCTCACTTGAGAACTGTTCTTTACTTTTTCTGCCTTTTTCTTTATTTACTTAAGTCGACTTTAGTCATTTCTTTTCTTTATTTACTTTCGCCATTTTCTTTATTTATTTCTGCCATTTTCCTTATTTATTCAGTCATTTAATTACCGCTTTTACTGTATTTTCCATCCCGTGACCCCTTAAAGCTTGCCTGGATAAAGGATATTATCCTCCAGTGATGTGTAGCTAATACTCCAAGCTTGGGTGAGGATGAAGTTGGATTCATTTTACAATCCTATTTTATAAACATCCCTCTATTTGTATTATGTGATTGCATAGTTGTGAAGGTTGTACCGCACACTATTGCCGAATATAATATCATATAATTGTACATCTGTGATTGCAATTATATAATTATGCAATGGTTCTTATTGGTATGAATACAAACCAGCATGCTTTATTCCTCATTTAAGGTGGATAGCGATATTCCATTCTTTTCGGGGATAAACTTGCCGGTCCTGTATTCATAATCTTTTTGGGACTTCCTTCTTGTAGTTGGAAGAACCACCATACATAATTACTATAGTAAGGATTTTATAAACATAAATTGTTTAATTGATATTCAAATGGACTTCTCACCCAAGTTCCGCTCAATCCACCAACTTAACTGCATTTTTACTAAGCTTTATTAAAATTACTTTGTTTTCGCTTCGACCCAATCGGAGCATTTTCCACCAACCAATTTAATTGACAATATTCTTTCCGCTTGAATTGATTCTAAAAGATCTTTTTAATATAAACCTGCACTTCCCAATGGTTCGACACCCGTGCTCACTAGTCACAATCGAATTGAGATTAATTGTCACGCGGTTTATAAATTATTAATTCTGATCACTGACGGGGAATAATCTCCCTCGTCGAAAGAGTCGATCATATATATATATATATATATATAATTATTTTATCTATATGTATGTGGGTGTGTGTGTGTGTGTGTGTGTGTGTCTATATATATATATATATATAGTGTGGGGGAGGGGGACAGGAGTGAAAGGGAGAGAGGGACATAATAAGACAGAAGGGAGAGAGGAGAATGGGGGATAGGGGGAGGAATGGTAGGAGGGGGAATATTAGATAGGGGAAAGAGGAGAAAAAAAAAAAGAAAGGGAAGGAAGGAGAGAGCTCAGAAAAAAAGAAGGGGAGTCGGAGAAGAGGAGAAGGAAAACTAGGAGAGAAGAAAAGAAAAGAAAGAGAAGG
The DNA here is from genome assembly GCA_017140935.1 of Hamamelis virginiana. Lineage (NCBI taxonomy): Eukaryota > Viridiplantae > Streptophyta > Magnoliopsida > Saxifragales > Hamamelidaceae > Hamamelis > Hamamelis virginiana. The sequence goes on from JAESVK010001089.1 coordinate 3,482,327, forward strand.
AGAGAAAAATGAGAAGCTAAGGGGAAGATGGAGCTGCACAAACGCAGAATACTCGGTAATTTAATTGCATAATTCCGAGCTTAGTGAGGTGAGATAGTATTTCTATTTTGATTATATTTCAATTTTTGGAATGGAATATGGTATGATTTAATGATGAAATAATGACTTACATATATATAATATATGTATATCAATGGGCATTTCAAATCTTGGATTTTTATTTTATATGAAAATGAAAAGCTGAAACTTTGGGACTATTTTTCCTATCAACTATATCAACTCAGGATCATGTGTACCAAATTTGGGAATTTTCCGATGAGTAGATTAATTTCTATAATTTTCTGAAGTTTAGAAATACTGAAACTTTGAAAATTTGTAGTATATTGTGTATATGTCCGAAAATTCTGAAATTTGAGTATATTGTAAAGCTTGAATTTATGGATTTTTAGAGACAATAATCATGGAAAAAGATCTATGGGTGAATGAGAATTTCTAGAGAGAGAAAGCTTCCATGAAGCTTTAATAGTAGACACAAGGTGTATTTTCATAGTTTATCGAAAAATTATGATTTTTACATATATGGTATAGATTGATTTTATATGAATTTAGAACTTTGAATCACTTCAATTGGATGTGAATTGTGAGAGAAATTGAGAACCGAAGTTGCCGAAAAATCTGAAATTTTATTAACTAACCTACTTTGGCATCATTTTTAAATATGTTCGGTTGGGAGGTGTTATACACTACCATTATATTTTGAAAGCTTGTATCACACAGATTCTATAACATCTTGAATCATCCAAATCGGATGAGAAACGAAGGAGATATAAGTGTGCAAAGTTGGCCAAAAAGATGAAAAATATGGACGTATCATGTACGTGAGTGTGCATGTATGATTCTGTGCTATGAAGGTGCATAGTAAACCATACACCCTCAATTGCAAATTAGTACTTGTGGCTATCATTTTGACTTGGAATTATTTTTAAAAATCCTATTAAATTAAGTTGATATTAATGGGTACAAAAGTTGCTGTTTGGGAGGCATGAAAGAGTCTAGAAAATTATGGAGCATAGTGAAGGTGCACCATAAGGCTTACCATGCGACCTCATTGTATTTTGACTATTCTAGTATGATTTTTCAATCTAACAAAATTTGATAAATTCTACAAAAATCAAACAAGTGTCCTATAATGGATTATTGTATAGAAAATACATGTGGATAGAAAATTAACTATCTTCCAAATTGTGAGTCTTTGGAAAATAGTTAAAAATCATGAATAATTGATTTTTATAAAATCATGATGATTAGTGAAAGATCTTGGAAATACAAGTTATGGAAATCATATTGGCATATATATAAATTGTTAATATATGCATGTGATATTTGTAAAGTTTATAACATGCTGTTATTATTATGAATAAAATGATGAAGCATGCTAATTGTTATGTATAAAATACATACGTGTGAGAAAGTGACTGAGCTTATCAGTAAATTCCATACATCTCATAGTAACAGTGCGTTTTAAGAAAATAAAACCGTGCACTTGTCATGTGAATATGCGTATATGGGCGCGCTGTTACGCGTGCAGGAAAAGCGGACAATATTGTTACTTGAAGAAGTACGGGGTGTTACAGTGGCGCAGTTACGTGTGGTGGCTCAAGTTGAGTGAGCAGAATGATTTATTTGTATATCACTGATATAACTGTTGATATGAGATATATGTTGAGTTGATATACTATGAAATGTATGCACGAATTGACATACATGAATTGTTGATATGAGATGTATGCCATATGTATTGCATGTAATAATTGCATCTGGCATGAGACACAGTTACATGTGAAATATATTGCATAGAAAATCATATGCATTTATGATTATTTTTGTAACTGTGGAAACGAGGAGTTGAGATACCACCGATGGACAAAAGATCCTGGAAACAGTTAGTGCACTAATATATCACCCTTGCTAAAAAAAAGTACGTAAATCCTCTTGTCAATGAGTGACAATCACGGTAGGTCCTAAAAAGGCGGGGACTGGGTGATATACATCCTAAAAAGGCGGGGATGCTGTTGTGGTAAGATGGTTAAAATGAGGTAGCCATCTATTGTGGTGAAATGGTGAATCCTAAAATAAGGTTACCATCAGTGTGAATGGTTGATGTTTTGCAGGAAAAGCAGAACAGAAAAAATGGCAGGTATGACTGCATGAGCATTGCATCGTATATCTGTCATATGCATAAAACATGCATGTAGTGTAAAATTATTTATTGTGAAAAAGTGGTGGATATATTCTGTAATATATATAAATGAATTACAGATATGATGATTTATTTATGTGATATTTGGCTGATGATAAATTTGTTGACAGATATGAGAATGAGGAAGGATGTGAATATTTCTGAATGTTTTGAGAAAAGAAGATATTGTATTCTTGTAATATGATTCTCAATAATAAAAATGACTCACCGTGGACGTAGGCAATTTTGCCGAACCACGTAAATCCTGGTGTTTGTTTATTTTTCTGCTATGTGTTTTCTTTAAGATGATGACACATTATCAGCATGAGACTTTATCCAATTCAGTAAACTAAATGGATGTTTCTGGAATTCGAGTACATTACGGGACTGTACTCATGATACAAACTAGTACTCAGCGCTATCTTTAATTTTTGAAATGTTGAAAAATTATTTAAAGACTTCCGCACGCGTATTTTGAAAAACTGTTTTAAACCGTGTTAATTTTAAAAAGAAATTACTCAAAAGATAAGCGCTTGGTGTTTTATGTCACTGTGGCATTTCCGCATAGGGGTTACCCTGTGTGGGGTGTTACAACTATGCAAGTAAAACCTTAAATGATGCTCAGTTAAATTACACTATGATTGAGAAAGAAATGCTTGCCGTAGTTTTTGCACTTGACAAATTCCGATCCTATCTTTGGGGATCGAAGACCATAGTGTACTCTAATCACGCCGCTTTGCGGTACCTACTCTCTAAAAAAGAGACGAAGCCTAAGCTGATTAGGTGGATTCTTACTGCAAGAATTTGATTTTGAAATCAGGGATAAAAAAGGGTCTGAGAATGTCGTTGTAGACCACCTTTCCAGAATAATAGTAGAAGAAGAGAGTGACCCCACGCCTATTAGGGATTCTTTCCCTGATGAACAGCTTTTTGCCGTCACTCATTCTACTTTACCTTGGTACGTTCATATCGTGAATTATCATGCCACAGGCCTTGTACCATCTCTTTGGTCGAAACAGGAAAAGGATCGGTTCTTTTCTCAGATAAAATTTTATTATTGGGAAGACCCTCTTCTGTTTAGGTACTGTGCTGATCAGGTTATACGTAGGTGTATCCCGGAAGGTGAGATGCAAGACGTTTTGAAGTTCTGCCACACTTTAGCATGTGGAGGACACTTTAGCGGGAAAAAGACTGCCGCTAAAGTCTTGCAGTGTGGGTTCTACTGGTCCACTCTATTTAAAGATGCTTTGGACTTTTGCAAGTCCTGCCAGAATTATCAGAGAATGGGTTCTATGTCTAGATGGGATATGATGCATCTTAACCCTATTTTAATCGTCGAAATTTTCGATGTTTGGGGCATCGACTTCATGGGACCTTTTCCTATTTCGCATGGGTTTGAATATATCCTAGTGGCTGTAGATTACGTGTCTAAATGGGTAGAAGCAGTAGCCACTAGGACTAATTAATGACCACAAAGTGGTGTTGAAATTCCTCCAAGAGAACATTTTCTCTAGGTTTGGGTTTCCAAGGGCCATCATCAGTGATTGAGGGTCACATTTTAATAATCGACCCTTTGCAACTTTAGTAGCTAAATATTCTATCACTCACAAGGTTGCAACCCCGTATCATTCTCAGACTAGCGGGCAAGTGGAGGTATCGAATAGGGAAATTAAGCATATCCTCGAAAAAAACTGTCAGGCGCGATCGTAAGGATTGGTTATTGCGCCTAACTGACGCATTGTGGGCCTATAGGACTGCATTTAAAACCCCTACTGGTATGTCCCCGTACCGATTAGTCTATGGCAAACCTTGTCACCTCCCTGTCGAGCTAGAACACAAAGTACTTTGGGCCATTAGAAAATTCAATTTTGAAATGAAGGAAGCAGGATCTCACCGTAAGCTTTAATTAAATGAGCTCGAAGAGATTAGGAATGAGGCTTACGAAAGTTCTAAAATCTCTAAAGCCAAAATGAAAGAGTTTCATGACAGACACATCAATAGAAAATCTTTTGAACCTAATCAGAAGGTGTGGCTGTTTAACTCCAAATTGAGGCTATTTCCTGGTAAGCTTAGATCTCGCTGGGATGGCCCCTTTGTGGTGACAAAGGTTGCTCCTCATGGTGCTGTTGAAATTAGAAATCCTCGCACTGCCTTCTCTGTGAATGGACAAAGGCTTAAGCCGTATATAGAGGGTATAGCCGATAATGAGGGCATTAGGGATGGTTTGGTAATTGAGTCTGTCAGTTTGGAAGAGCCAACCTATCAATTTGATTAGAGTGAAATTTCACGTCTGGCTATGGACGTTAAACTTAGTTTTCCCCCCCACCCATTTCCCTTGTACTTACAGGTTATTCTGGTCGTGACATCTTTGCAACATTGAGGACATTGTCTACTTCTAGTTGGGGAGGGCTTGTATATTTTATTTTCTATTTTGATTTATTTATTCATTTAAATTTTTGCATGTATAATGATTTATTGTTTTTATTTCTTTTGCACATATTATACCATTGGTTTGTATAGTTATTGATTGTATAGATTTTGATAAATAAATACGTTGTAACTGTGAGTTTTATTCCTTTATTTATATCATATCTATTTGTCTATTTTCGATACATTAATTGTAACTTTACTGTGATTAGCCTGTATTCAACTCTTACACATGCACGAACTTGGTTTAATCTTCGTATTTTGCAATAGGAATATCTAATGAAAACCTGTTTATAAAGTGGAGACTGGCGACAAATAATGCAAATTTTGAACCATTCGATCATTTTTGGGACTCAAATATTCGTCATTTCAGTTCAGTTCTTGGTTATTGCTTATTTGTTATATCTTGCGTAAATGCTTAATTCATGCGTGTTTTAGAATGCAAATAACTGGCTAATCAGTTGAGAATATTGTGCAGTTTTTGAAAAATGATTAAGGTTTTTTTTTCGAATCTTTGTGCCTTGTATATTATTGCTAGAGTATAGGACCCCCCGTAGTACCCTAATTGAGCCTAAAAGTTGCCATATTTTTCGATAACTTAGCAGCCGTGGGTAACGAGGTGTCTCTTGTTCAGTATTGGTATTAAGTTATCAGTTTATATTGAAAATAAATAAAAAAAAGTAATATATAAAATGTTAAAAAATTCAAAAAATCCATCTCGCTATCAATAGACTGTCTGTCTATCGATAGTAGGTTAAAGTTCAAAAAAAAAATAAAAAAAAATAAAGAAACCATTTAGCGGCAGAGGCCATTTGTCTATCGATAGCGCATACTCGCTATCGATAGAGATTACGAACAGTTGCATGAAAAGTGCTTCCCCGCGCGTTTTGCCTCACTTTTTCACCTTCTCTCGCCGGAAAACCGCTATTGCCGCCGTGTCCCTCCACCTCCAAACTCACTTTCCGACCATCTCAGGCCTCCATTTCGAAAAAGCTCACTCTCGTTGCGATCCTCGCGACATTCTTCACACTTCTGACCGATCAAAATGAGCTGTTTCTTCATTTTATACATTCACCATTCGCCATTTCAAGCACACTCCGGCAAGCACTTCCATTCCGGCAAGCTCTTTTCTTCTCTTCATTTTGTTCACCCACCAATCTGGTAAGACTTCATCTCAACTCTTAGTACAAACTTTTGTTTTTACAATTGGATTAAAGTTGTTATTGTTAAACATTGAGTTATGAAAGTTCATACTTTGGAGTATAGTTCATATTGGGTAGTTATCTGTTAGGGTGTGGGTAATTAGAATAGTTGATAATTGTAAATTTTGTTGGGTTGTTTGGTTGTGGTGCTCTCATATTGATTATTACACTGCTAAATGGTGGGGTAATGGTAAAGCCTGGATGATAGCCAATTTTTCAGTAACTGGTATCATTGTCGCGTATTGAGTTATTCTGCTAGTTGCTTACTGCTGCTGTGGGTGTGTTTGTGATAATTCTGTACAGCGCTATGGTTTGCCTAAAAACGACTAGCAAGCCCAGAAAGAAGGGCGTGGCATTTCAGGAGCCGGTTCCGCCGTCTCAGAGACCGAGGAGGTCCACAGCCACTGGCAGGGGTAAGGCCCAGTGCACAGCGCCTGATTCTTCGAGCAGTTCGGAGTCTGACATGCCACCAGCCCTCATACAGAGACCCTCTTCTAGAGGGCAATCATCTAGTCAGCCGCCAGCGAGTGCGCCTCCGACGAGTTCCCATTATGTGGAGGAGGTGTTTGATTTTAAGCACCCTGAGATTGGCGAGACTGGCGAGCCACGCATGACTCGCGACTTCGAGGGTTTCACACAGACAGCGGGAGGGCCGAAGAAATTTCCTACCCGTCGTGCTCCGAAGCCGTGGCCTGTAGTTCTCGCAGCGAAAAATTTTAATGTCGAGCGCTACGTCGACCCAAAAGCCTTTGAGCATAAAGGCTTGCTTGTTGAGACACTTCAAGATAGACACCTCAGCACCTGGCTGAGGAAGGGCGTAGGCTACATAGCCAATGTGGTTCGACAATTTTACACATCAGCGCATATGGCAGAGTATCAGCACCAGATGCTTAGAGCCGAGGTCGGAGGCCGCAATGTTGAGTTTACCCCGGACGACATCGCTACTTACTTGGGATGCGAGCGTCCGGTGACTGCCGAGGTTGAGAGCAGTTATTTAGAGCTGACAGAGAGTCAGTGTGCAGATATGGTGTGTGTGGATCGCACTTTATTTAACGGACTTCATTTCACGACCGGGAACATGCACCCATCCTACGCAGCAATGAATAAGCTGCTTTACTGTAATTTGAGAGCGAGGGGCACTGATTCTCAGATCCCCGTGGAGTCAGTGCGGCTGCTATTAGAGTTTCTCCACGACCATGAGATGGACATCGCTTTACTAATTTTCAGCGAGATCCGCACTTTTGTTTCTACACAGCCGCGCAACACCATGTCGTGTAGAAGAAAAGTTTAACACGTTTTAGAGTCTATAAATCTTGGATTTGAACTATAGGAAATCTGGTTAACCGGCCACCTCCCAAGTGATTGGACGAAGGCTTGGCAGTAGGTCCCCCTCTTGGCTTAGCCTCTTACCTATTTGTGCCCTCATTAAACTGATGAGGAAGATTAGAAGAAAAGTTTGAGGTAAAGATTAATTAGATCGATTTGCACGTAAGTAAGCTGGAGGTCAAGTAATCCTCGGCTTGGAATGACTGGTTTCTTGTCTCGTAATGGCCTACTCATGGTAGAGGCACTAATTAATGTACTTTAAATGGGTCAAAATTACTACAAATAGCAAGTCTTTTATTTATGCGACGTGGGATAGAATGGATTCAATTCTATTATACTTTTCTTCACGTGCAGACTTGTTTGGACCTTGTCACGTGAATAACCAGACCCGGCCTTGAGGGCAAGCCTAAGAGGCCATGGTCTTGGGCATCAATTTTTTAGTAACATTTAGGGGCATCAAATTTGGTTTTAGTAGTGATTAACTACATAGGCAACCAATTTTTATTCAATGGCAATCCAAAGAGCCAAATCCCAATATACTACATATGTTCTACTATTTGGTCACTATTTTTTGTTATTGCATTTTTCTTTAGAATATGATTTTTGTTGATTTCTGGTATCATTGTTCTATATTTGTTTGACACATTTATGGAAAATATAGTTTAATTATATTCATTTTAATGGAATCATATTCAAGAGTTGTAATCAAATCTTGTTTACTAGTTTGATATATTTTTAATGATGATAGGAGGTTTCGAGTGAGCCTATTGAAAACCTTCATTGTGAATTAATTGTTTATTTGTTTAATAAATTTGTAAGGAAAATTTCATTTGTCCTCCCTTTTTGTCTTTCCTCATACATCTGACCAATTTGGAACAAATATTTTGAGAAACCGACTATTGGATTTGATATTCCACTTATACTTATCACGAATGTAAAAAATCACATTAATCCAATGGTCGGTTTTTGCAATTTTTTTAAAAATTATAAAATATAATGAAAAAATTATGAAAAACAGTCACAATCTATTTTTTGAAAACCAACCATTGGATCAATGTGATCTTTTGCATTTTTAATACGTTTAAGTGGAGCATCAAATCCAACGGTCGATTTTTCAAAATAATTGTTTTAAGTTGGTTAGATGCACGATGATGGACGAAAAGGGAGGACAAAAATGGTGGACGAATAGAATTGTTGTATTTGTAATGATGATAGATGATGATAGGAGATTCAGGGTGAGCATATTGAAAACCCTCCTTGTGAATTGATTGTTGTAGGTTCTATTTATTTGTTTGATATATTTGTAAATTGTTGTGATAGCCTGTGTTTTTATAATAGTATTTTAATATAAAAAATAAATAAATAAACTTTAAAATATTTACAAGTATGCCATCGGATAAGTATAAAACTTTTATACTTATCAAAACTCATTTCATTCATCTATTTGGCAGAGAGAAAGCTCGAGAGAGGAAGAGGGAATTCGGGAGAGAGAAAGAGAATTTGTAGCTGAAATTTACCGGAAATCATTCCAGCATCGGTGAAGGTAAGGTTTTTTTTTTTTTTTTTTTAACTCGTCTTCTACTTTTTCTCTTTTATTTTTCTTTTTTAGTTCAAACTCATAAAATGAGTTTTGAGTTGAAATTGATGAATCCGTGAGGAACGGATTGATGGGAAGTTTAAATAAGTTGTTTTGGGATGTTTAGGATGGTATGTTGTTGGTTTGTTAAGGAATTTGAGGTTAATTTTGAGTATAAGTTTTAATTTGAGATTATGTGGGTTTTACGCCTAAAAACTTTGTGGTTTTCACATTTTTACCGTTGGATCTTAAGATTTTTGAAAGATTCAAAGTTGTACAAGTTTATTTGATGTAAATTTAAGATTTGAACGGTTAGATTTTGATTTGGAAAGGTTTGGTTGATTTTATGAAAAGTGGGTTTCATGTAGCTCAAAGTGGTGGAAATTTGGTAGCTGATTGTATCACAATCATGCTCTCAAATTATGGTATTACTGTGTTCTCTTATATAAATAGTTACGTAATAATATCGTGTCTTGTATAAAATCTGTATAAATTGGATAAACTCTCTTTTATAAGAAATCTGTGCAGATTATATAAATACGAAGCCGTCACCCATGAAGTTTTGAGTATTGTCACAAGTGAAAAGTATCCTAAAGGTCCAGCGATAGCCAATGAAGTACGAAGGGCTGTAGAAGAATTTCTGCAATTTCTAAGCAAAGAGCCAGCATGACTATCGATAGCCAAGTCTCGCTATCGATAGTACTTCTATCGATAGAGATACTTCGCTATCGATAGACCTTAGGCGGCTGTGGGCTGTTTTAGATATTTTGAGATATTTCAAGGGTATAAACGTCTTTTGCAATTCCATTCTATATATACACGTGTATGGGTGACTTAAAGAGGGTTCATGGCTTTTTTCTCTGAATCATTACTCTGTCATTTTCAATAGACTTCATCTTACAGTTCAATTCTGCTTTTTATTCGGTCATTTACTTTTTCAGCACTTTTTTACTTTTCTACAATTTTTCCTTTTATGCATGGCTCAATTCTCACTTGAGAATTGTTCTTTACTTATTCAGTCTTTAATTTCTGCACTTTAATTTCTGTTATTTTCCCTTTTTATGCATGACTCAATTCTCACTTGAGAATTGTTCTTTACTTTTATTGTCATTTTCTTTATTTATTTAAGCTCTTTTCTTTATTTACTTACGCCATTTTCTTTGTTTCTTTTAGTCACTTTTTCTTTATTTCTTCAGTTATTTACTTTCTGCTTTATTTTCACTTTTCTTCATCTTTGTGACCCCTTAGAGCTTGTCGTGGATAAAGGATATTCTCCTCCATTGATGTGTAGCTAATACTCCAAGCTTGGGTGAGGATGAAGTTGGATTCTTTATGCATTTTTAGTTTATAAACATCCCTTTATTTGTATTATGTGATTGCATAGTTGTGAAGGTTTACCGCACACTATCGCTAAATATAATATAATATAATTGTATATCTGTGATTGCAATTATATAATTATGCAATGGTACTTATTGGGATGAATACAAACCAGCATGCTTTATCCCCAATTAAGGTGGATAGTGATATTCCATTCTTTTCAAGGATAAACCTGCCGGTCCTGTATTCATCATCTTTTTGGGAATTCCTTCTTGTAGTTGGATGAACCACCATACATAATTACTATATCGTGGATTTTATAACTAAATTGCATATTTGATATTCAATGGACTTTTCACCCAAGTTCCGCTCATTTCATTAACTAATCACGTTTTAATTCAGTTTCAACCTAATTGAAGCTCTTTTCAGCACCAGATTATATTGACAATGTTCTTTCACTTTAATTAATTCGAATAGTTTTTCATTATAAACCTACATATTTCCCAGTGGTTCGACACCCGTGCTCACCAATCGCAATTGAATTGAGATTAACAAACACGCAGTTTTATAAATATATTAATCTTGATCATTAACAAGGAATAATCTCCATTGTTCCCTGACGATCAGTAGCTACTACCGGTAGTTACTAAGTGTATTACCGGTAGAAAACTGAGTTGGTATGAGCACGAAAGCCTCATTACCGATAATGCATATGTGCATTATCAGTAATGCATATTTTTGATAGATATAAAAATCTTATTACCGGTAGTAATATGTTGTTTGTTAAATTGAGAGACCTCATTATCGGTAATGCATATATGCACTACCGGTAATGCAAGTCGGCAGCTTTGGTAGTTTAGTGCCATTACCGATAATGGATATGTACATTATCGGTAATGCCTCTTTTCAACTTAATTCATCTTCAATTTCAAGTGTTTAGCCTTTAAATTCAAACATGCTTTTCTAATTTCAAACCATACATGTTTGAAGGACTTATAAAACATGTATTTTCTTTAAACACTTGGATTTGAACGAAGTGAATAAGATTATGGAGCATTGATCAATTTTCTTTTACTTTTATGCTTGAGTTAGGAATTAAAGTGCATTATTTTGTCTTTTATTTCAGATCCAAATAGTCCAGTAGATAATCCGTTTACAAACTAGAGTTCACAGTGACAAAGGTAAGAATATAATTATCCTCGCTAGCATTAATAGTATGTTTTCCTGGAATTATTTATATTGATAACTCTTGGAGAATAACTCTGATGCATGAGATTATAATTTGTTAAACATTATGTGTGGCATGATATGTATTAAAATATGAAAGTATATGAGATAAATTACTTGGATCTTTTATGATTATAAAACCATGCTCTACTGGTTATAATCTTATTTCTCCAAATGAACTGTATTTTTTCTATGATGCAATATCTTTTAATGAATGTGTTTTCATTGACGAGCATGGATGGAATATTTGGAACTTGGCTCAGTTATATTGCAGGAAAATAAGGGCTCATGGTCCTGGTTGGAGCCTTAGAGCGGACCCGAAGCGAGTAGCCTCGTAAAGGGCTAGTTAGTTGACCGTGCAAGGCAACTAGTTTAATTAACCGCAGAGGTAGAATAAAAACCGTGTAATGGTTGTATTTTTAGCCTGGCTGATAGGGGCTTGTTAACCTAAAATGCAGCAATGTGATATTTACTGGAGCCAACTGTTTTGATTGATATAGAAATGTTTTATATAATTGAATGCCCACATAGATTTTTCATGATTTGATTAAAGAGTAATATTTTGTATCATTAACTCAGATAGTTCATGCATCGATATTATTATTGATAGTTGAGAATAATATTTCTACTGAGCATTCAAAAGCTCACGCTGTGTTTTATACAGCAGATTTTCAGGAGGTTGTCAGTAGCTTGCATAATGGAGTACAATGCATTTTGCTTTTGGATCCATAGTTTTGATGTAATCCTGCAGTTTGTCAAGAGCAGGGATAGAGTTTTGAATTTTACAAACATAATGTGTATATTATGGTTTGTATCCATGTGCCAGGGATATTGGCATTGTGATGTTTTATGTAAAGAATTGTAAATTTCTTATATGTACAATACGACTTGGGATATATGTATGTACATTTCATTTCACGTTATAAAATAAATATTTTATTATCTACTGAGTATGGAAATATGAACGAGCTTATCAGGTTGTATCTTCAGTTTGACACGTGTCAACCTATATATCTATGATGGTTGTTATATAACGTCAAGTTGGGGCATTACAATTGTAATGATGATAGGAGGTTCGGGGTGAGCCTATTGAAAATCCTTATTGTGAATTGATTGTTGCATATCTTTTTTATTAGTTTAATTATAATTGTAATTATGCTAGGAAGTTCGGGGTGAGCCTATTGAAAACCTTATTTCTAATTTTATTATTATAGGTTTTGTAATGGTGAATTGGTAATAGGAGGTTTGGGGTGAGCGTATTGAAAATTCTCTTTATAAATTGATTGTTGTATGTTTTAGCTTATAAGAAATTAAGGTTAAAGAACTAAAAATTTTCACGCAATTTTTTCCTTTTTATTTTGTGAAATATATAGTAGGGGCAACATTTTAGGAGCTCGCTTAGGGCATCCAAAATCTCAGGGTCAGCCCTGTGGATAACCAATGATTTTATATCATGTTAAGTTTTTATTCCCACCTAAAAGCCTAAGCTTGTAGGTGGAGGACCTAATACAGGTATATAAAGTTACAGCAAGTATTTCATTTAGGTAATGTTGGACAGAGTGGATTCTATTCTTCTATACAACCGACTTGAATAGTGCTTGGAGTTTCCAATACTATTGTGGGCCTATCATTAATTCCTTAGTGAGCAAGGGTTACTGTGGTCTTGTCGATATAAGGTTTGCACAGCATACTCATCACCCTTCCAACCCTTCTTTTTATAGTGAAAAAAAAAAAAAAAAAAAAAAGCCTTTGTTTGGTTTTGGGCTCCATGGGGCTATTTTATTTTATTTTTTTTGTTCAAATTTCTAAAGCATTCATGAAATGAAGGGCACATTTCATGAAATGAAAATGAAGGGTATGTTAGAGATTATTTTGAAGGTATATTATTTTTATTAAACTTTAACATAAATATAAACCAATTTAATTTAATTACTAATTAACAACTAACTATTTAATAAAATAAATAAACAATTTTATATATAAGGAAATGTAAAAAATGAAAAAGATAAGTAAAAAAAAACTGGCCTATGGGAAAGCACGTGAAGACACACTGTCCTAAAGGTATTATTACCTCCTTACGTACAGGTGATAGTGGCTAACGGTCATTCAGAGATACGATCCCAAATAGCTTACACCTAGGTCTTTAATGGGTACGTCCAATAGAAGATAAATGAACCCGTCTTCAATAAAGTTGCCCAACAAAACAATAAAATTATAAAAAATTATGGAAAATAGAATAGAAAATAGGAAGAAGAAGATTAGATTGGATGGTATCGAATGAAACTTATAACCCCTCTATTTATAAGACAAAAAACTAGTCGTTATGTAACGACTAGTGCCTTAAAATCACCATAAAATTTTGTAATCCCTAAATTAAAATTGGTCAAATCCATAAATATAAAATAAAAGTTAATAAATAAAAGTTTTGAAAATTTATTTTTAAATATTATTTCTCAACAATCGCCCACAAATTTCAAAACTTTAAAATATATATAAATACAAAATGTATAGGGCAACTAATATACTATGTAATGGATATAGGTGTCTCAAAGACTTGAACCTATACTTAGTGTTGACAGATTTCCTTTGAGGAGTCATAATGTACAAAGTATTGAACTAGACCCCTTAAACCAAACTTCAACATGTCACACACATAGTATTAATATGAGACGTGGTTCGCGGGTTAACTCTTTTTATGGTCATGCGCTGGTATTTGATATCATGAGAGTTCCTAGAGGTCAGCCGAAACCTCATATTCGCGCTGTCTCACAACAACTTCTCAGTTAGGTGAATTTTCCAAGGGTACCGTGACTTATACCCTATAGAAGTTTGCCTCCCTTGAATTCATTCAAAGTAAAACTCTTCCTTACTGTCACATCAATATCACTCTCACTATAGGGATGGGGATGAGACTCTCTCCTCATATATAGGAGTGCTTTTAATGAGTCATACTTTGCGGATTGTTCCTGCTAATTGAACTTTCTTCATGGGATTTTCAATCACAAAGGTAGGGTTACTTCCGTTGGTGACTCCCTGTGGGCTTAAGCGTATCCCCCTCGATGAATTTAGGACAACATTCCTAGATAGACCTTTGGTCAACTCATCAGCAACATTTTTCTCAGATTTAAAAAAGTCAAGAGATATAACATTTTTACTAAGCATGCTTTTCACATATTTTAATCTCAATTGTATATGTCTATTCATCTTTTTATTCATGTGAGACTGTTTCACTAGATCTATTACAGCCTTACTATGACAATACACTAATATAGCAGGTACAGCTTCTCTAATTAAAGGTATTTCAAGTAAAAGATTTCTAATCCAATCTGCCTTGGTACAAGTGGTATCAAGTGCTATTAATTCAGATTCCATAGTGCTTCTAGATATAATAGTTTGTTTCTTTTAACCCCAAGATATCGTAGCTCCTCCTAACAAAAATATATAACCTGTAGTATACTTAACATCCAAACTATCTGTTATGCAATTAGCATCACTATAACCTTCCCCTACTCCTGGAAATCCTTTATAAAATAAAGAATAGTCTAATGTCCCTTTAAGATATTTGAAAACTCTCTCTAAGGCAATACAATGTTCTTTACTAGGATTATGTGTATATCTACTTAATCTTCCAACAACATATGCTATATCAGGTCTAGTCTTATTTACAATATATAATAAAGAACCAATAGCTTGTGCATAGTCTATCTACGACATTGGTTCTCCAATATTTTTCACTAAATTAACATTAGGATCATAGGGTGTAGAAACTAGTCTAACATCAGAATACTTAAATCTATTAATCATCTTCTCAATAGCATTAGATTGATCCAAGAATACTCCTTCAGAATTTTCAACTAATTTCATTCCAATAATTATATGTGCTTCTCCCATATCTTTCATATCAAATTTTTTGGGTAAATATACCTTAAAATCTTTTACTATATCTAAGCTAGTCCCAAATATCAGAATATCATCCGCATACAAACAAAGTATAACATGTTGATCCTTATCCACTTTATTGTATACACATTTATCATATTCATTAACTATAAATCCATAACTTAGTATAACACTATCAAACTTCTCATGCCATTGTTTAGGAGCCCGCTTAAGTCCATACAAAGATTTTACTAGCAACACCTTATGTTATTGTCCTTTAACTATAAATCCTTCGGGTTGTTCCATATAAATCTCTTCTACTAAATCTCCATTTAAAAACGCAGTTTTAACATCCATTTGATGTATAACTAATTTATAGATAGAGGCTAAGGCTACCAAAATTCTAATGGTTGTAATTCTAGACACTGGAGAGTAAGTATCAAAATAATCTATACCTTTCTTTTGTGTAAATCCTTTAGCTACTAGCCTAGCCTTATATTTATCTATGCTTCTATCAGGTTTTAGCTTCCTTTTAAACACCCATTTACATCCTATAGCCTTACTCCCTAGAGGTGGATCAGTTAATTCCCAAGTATTATTTTGAATTATTGATTCAAATTCACTATTAATTGTTTCTTTCCAAAAAGGTGCATCTATTGAGGACATAGCTTTTCCATATGTAGTAGGATCTTCTTGTAACGTCCCAACCTAACATCCGTACCGACCCTTCCGGATTGGTCAAGATGTGTCAAGATGGAGGTACAACCTGTCCTGCTCATTCATATATCCTCACTAGAGCCAAGAAATATATATATATATATACAATTCTTCTATTATCAGGCCGGCTGTAACAGAAAATTTACGGTTGTTTTTCTTTTAGTTGTTGGATAGTTTGGATGGTTAGGATGATATATGCACAAAGATCAAGGAAAAGAAAAGAGGGAAAGAAAAGGTGGTCGGCTAGGCTAGTTTGGATGACATTTTTCTGTCCTCTCCTTTTTTCTTCTTCTTTCTCTCTTTTCTCCCTCATCTCAGGCCTGATACAGAGCTCTTCTCCCTCAAATCCGGCGGAAGCTTGCTGCCAGCGACGCTGTATCAGGCGCCTCATCAAACCTAACCCTTTCCCCCCCTCTCTCTCTCTGTATGTGCCGCACTCTCTAAATACAGAGCTCCTCCCCCTCACTCCGGCAGTAAAGAACACTCTCTCCGGCAGCGGTAGCTCCTCTCCGGCACGGCTCCTCCTCTTTGGCACGGCTCCTCCTCTCCCCCTTTTTTAATATGATGTGAAAATGAAAAAAAAAATGGAAACTATATAGAAAGATCTAAGCTGATTTCTGGTAAACTCTTCTTGAAAGAAAATTTTGATGAAAGCAAATTCTGCTTTTCCTGTGAAATTATCTAATCCCTTAATTTTTTTTATTTTTTTATTTTTTTTCAAGTTAAAAATGTGTTATGTAATAATGCTATCAGTTTTTATTGGAATTTCAGCTTCTCCAATGATTGCAGTGGCACCAAGACCCAGCATTATGGAGCTTGGAGTTGGCCGAAATGCTAGCATAAAGTTGAAGATGAAGGGTGGTGTGGTGGTGGTGAATCATGTTTACTGAATCATGCATATGAGATGTTTGAAGAAATGCCTGATAGAATTGCCATATTGGATTTAAAGACCGGAAACGCGTCAATTGTTTTGTTTACTGAATCACGTTTTTTTTCCTAGTTGTTTTGATGCATTAACTAAACTTTGATGACTTGTTTAATGAACTTAAACAAATTGGAGATTAAAGTATATGTTGTAAAAAGCAATAACCATGGAGGAAATAAAATAAAACCTAATTACTTATTGCCTGGTTTATCAAAATCAGCAACAAAAGTAATAAAACATTTCTGCACTACAAATAGTTGACCTCAGAAACGCTGCCCTGCATTTCCAGTTTTATAACGAGTAATTTCTCATTTGAGCTATAGCACCATTACAATCAACATAATTAAGTCTTCCACAATTTTGAAATTCTAAGATTATTTTTATAACTTGTAAGCCATAGTAAGTCACTGTCATTGGGTTTGTGTAGCCATGACTGTTTTAGTCATCTTATTTTTCCTATGCATAACCCTTCTGGTTAATTCAACAAAGTAGGAAGGTTCAAAAAAATTAAAAGATAGTAAATTTTGTGGGAAAACCTCAACACGCTATAGTAAATTTTATGGGGAATTTGGTCTTGCAAACAATATTTTTATGAGCTTAGATATTTCCTTACATGTTCTTAACCTACCTTACAAGGTGGGATTTGGGTTTAAATTGTTCCTAGAGGATGCAATTCATAAAATATTATATGAATGTATGGCATAGCCCTTCTTCATGAATACAGACTAGAGAAAAATTAGTGGTTCAATTACCAGATGAATATGTGGAAGCTATTGCTATGAATTTCACTAAATAAAAGTTCTGCAACATTGCATTCAGTATGAATTGAAGAGATCATAGACCAATCCAATGTTGTATTATTGCCATTCATCTAGATCATTACGCAAGGTTTGCTACAGGGACATTTGAGGAATGATTGTCAGGGCACAAAATGATCCAAACCACTGATCTCACTCTCTCTCTGCCATGCTCTCCTTCATTGGTATTATGTTTTTGAGTCTTGTGACTCAATTCCAAAAGTGTCTTTAAGGCAAAACAAGGCGTGAAAGTTGTGAGACTTAGAACTCAGTGATGTATGGCAATTGGCATTTAGGTATTGTATAGAGAAGGTACTTAATTTTCCGAATGCTTCTAATAACCTTTTGTCCAAATAACCCATTATGTTTCAAAAACTATAATATTAATATTCGAAACACTAGAAAGATAATAGCATCCTAGTACAAGATCAAACCATAACCAATCTATAATTTGACTCTTATGTAGGCTTCAACTAATGACTAAAATCACCAACACACTGTAGATGTTATCCTAACTGTAAATTAAAAAAAAAAAAAAAAAAACTCAATATAATGCTCTGGCCAACACGAAAGTAGTTGCAACTACTACCGCCGCCGCCACCGCCACACCACCTTTCATCTTCAACTTTACGCTAGCATTCCGGCCAACTCCAAGCCCCATAATGCTGGGTCTTTAAATCAGTTGACACATTTCTAGTCTTTAAATCCAATATGGCATTTCTATCAGGCATTTCCTCAAACATCTCATATGCACGTTTTAATTTGACATTGCCAAACATCTCAGGCATTTCCTCAAACATCTCATATGCATGATTCAGTTAACATGATTCACCACCACCACCACACCACCTTTCATCTTCAACTTTACGCAAGCATTCTGGCGAACTCCAAGCCCCATAATGTTGGGTCTTGGAGCCACTGCAACCATTGGAGAAGCTGAAATTCCAATAAAAACTGAGAGCATTATTACAGAGCACATTTTTAACTTGAAAAAAATAATAATAAGGGATTAGATAATTTCACCGGAAAAGCAGAATTTGCTTTCATCAAAATTTGCATTCAAGAAGAGTTTACCAAAAATCAGCTTAGATCTTTCTATCAAGTTTCCATTTTTTTCATTTTCACATCATATTAAAAAAGGGGGAAAAGAAACCCACCTTAGAGGAGCCGCTGCCGGAGAGGAGTAGCCGTGCAGGAGAGGACTCGCCGTGCCGAAGAGGAGCTGTCACTGCCGGAGAGAGTGTCCTTTGCTATCGGAGTGAGGGAGAGGAGCTCTGTATTAGGGATGTCAACGGGGCGGGTTTATCTGGGTACCAGCCCCGCCCCGCCCCTCCCCTATTGGGAAGGGTTTGGGGTCATCCTAATAGGGTTAGGGGCGGGTTTGGGATTTTTTTTGAAAACCCTATAGGGTTTGGGACGGGTTTGGGATGAGGGCTTAAAAACCCGCCCCGCCCCGATTATATATGTTTATGTATTTTTAGTATATTTATTTTATAGGAATTATACAATTAAGTTTCTCCTTAATAAAATGAAATATCAATCATCCCCTCAAGGGGTTTAATTTATTTTACTCTTAGGAGTAACAATTATCTTTAATATTCATCGATGTATTTTGTAATTTATTTAGGTATTGAGAAAATTGAGAAAAGTAGAAAGAAAATAGTAAATGGGATGGGACGGTAATGGATGGGGTCTTTTAATTGGGACGGGAATGGGATTCCAAATCCTGACCCGTCACGGGTTTGGGACGGGAATTAGATGGGGTTTTCTTAAATGGGACGGAGTTGGGAAATGGGTGACCAATCCCAAACCCGCCCCGTTGACATCCCTACTCTGTATCGAGAGAGTGCGACACATACACAAAGAGAGAGAGAGGGGAAAAGGTTAGGTTTGATGAGGTGCCTAATGCAGTGTCGCCGGCGATGAGCTTCTGCCGGATTTGAGGGAAATGAGCTCTGTATCTGGCCTGAGATAAGGGAGAGGAGAGAGAGGGAAGAAAAAAGGAGAGGGAAGAGAAATGTTGTCCAAACTAGCCCAGCTGACCACCTTTTCTTTCCCTCTTTTTTTTCCTTGATCTTTGTGCATCATCCCAACCGTCCAAACTATCCAACGGCTAAAAGAAAAATGACCGTAAATTTTTTGTTACAGCCGGCCTGATAACAGAAGAATTGTATATATATATATATATATTCAACAATATGAAATGTCATATTCATTCAAATGTCACAAACGTCTTATATATTAACAATAAATCAAATGGTAATAATGCCAACATCCCTGGCAAATAGGCTATGCCATGAACAGTGACAAATTCCAACAATCAAGGAAAATATAAATAATACACCTTTCATAATCATGCGAATACTAATGCAGAATCTACTATGTAGCTATCCAACAACTCTCGAACAGAGGCTTGTTCCAAACCAAGAATGCAACCCCAAGCCAACTTGCAATCTGCTGCATAAAAAGCAGGGGTGAGCTTCGACTCGCTCAGTAGAATAAGGTAACCTCAACTAATAACAATAATACAGTGATACATGAAATATTTTAAATAAATAGGGTTTCCATAACATTTATAAAATAGTAAATAAAACAGTTATAAACTTGTGTGGTCCTTCAGTAAAAAACATATATCAAGCAGTTCCATATGTCAAAGATCCATATCAAGTATCTCATCATATCATACCGACAACACATGCTTCATGTATCATCCATAACCATCGCATGTCCATCGAAACTAGGCTCACGAACATATTACAAGTTACCGGTTTTTGGCTAACAAGCCACCGGTACCGGCATCACCAAATCGACCATTACGGGGCTATATACTTCGGGTCCGCACTAAAGCTCCACCCAGGACCATGGGCCTTTATAAAGAAACTTCCCTGTGATACAAACCGAGCCAGAACCATATCCAAAATACTATCTCATAAATCGTTCCCAAGGAACATCCAGTTCCATCATAATACATAGAAAACAGTTCTCAAGGCGCGTAACCTTTCAAATAAGAGTACATTTTCAAATCATGGCTTTCTTATATCATTTTCATTTTCAAACCTTCAATTTAATCCAAAATCAGGGGAACATTTGGTCAAAGTATCTTACAACTTTTCCATCGTAAATCATTTCAGAAAAACCAGGCTTATGAATACAAAATCAATATCTCAGTCATATTTACATTAACAATGTTTCCATGAAACTCTGTAATAAAAGGGCATATTCCCCAATTTATATACATATCGTATCAAATTTAAACTGTCAGCCATGAGATATTAACAAGTTCTCAAAACATATTAATTCTGTGCCTTGGTTTCATTTCGTACAAGTGCCACACAATTCAACATTTCTTAAATCAGTGTATTCCATGTATCAATTTACAATTTTGATAAACGATGGGGTTCTCAAGCATTCATAAATAGTAGTATTCAAAAGTGTTTAATATTTATGAAGTTCTCGAAACAGATATAAAATAATCATATCATCATTAACAGTAAAAGGTCACTTATCCCTACCTCAATGCAAAGGTGTTTCCAACCCTTTGCGGCTCCACGAGCCTTCCAAATGCAATGCTCATGCACCAATGCAAGTGGTCCTCCAAAGGACCTTCCAAACTGAGAATAAAAAATCATACCAAAGAAAGAATTAAAAGAAATCACGACAAATTCTAAATTCCAAAGAGAAACACAACTCATACTCAAAAACCCTTCACTTATGATCCTAAGGACTGAACACCCAAAAATACCAATCCTAAGGTCCTAAGTCTTTCAAAACATATTTCCAAATATTTCAAGATGCTATATATTGAATTCCATGGCCAAAAGCAAAACGAAATAGAAGATATAGGCCAAAGAAGACAAAGTGCACATAAAGGGCAAATCTGGTATTACCAAAATTTCTCTCTCTCTTAAAGTAATTTGACCCTAAAACCACAAAATTTAGAAACTAGACTTCAAAAGCTTTCCGTGCATATAAAGAACGTTCAAATCGGAGTTCGGATGAAAGAGTTATGAATAAAACTAGTTTTTAAAGAAAGAATAAAGGCAAGGTGCATTACTGGTAGTGGCAAAGTGCATTACCGGTAATGCAAGCTCTCTGATTTAAACCAATCAAGAGCATTACCGGTAATGCTCATTGCTACTACCGGTAATGCATCCTCCTGATTCATAGACCCGAGCTGTCATGGCTGCTGCTCACCTTCACCCTCACCCAACTAAATCTAAAATACATATAACCTCAAATCATTACATTAAAACTTTAATACACCCATATACAGCAAGGATCAACCTTGTTTTATCATCAAAACCTCAACTCAAAATGTTAAAAACACATGCATTCGAATATACAAAATTTTGAACCCTCAAAACAAGTTCCAAAGCTTGAATTCCAAAAATCAAACTCAAGTTCACTCAAAATCCACATGCAAGCTAACCCCACCTCTGATTTATTTTTAGAACATCAACCAAACACTAATCCATAATCAAGCATCCAAAATTAGCATCTGATCAACTCAAATCTGAAAATGCAGCAAAAAATGAAAAGAGGATCGGACATTCATGCATGCTTTTGAAACCCCTCATTCATGATAAAACTCATCTTAAAATCATCATCTCATCCATTTAATCCACACACCAGCAACCTCAGAACAACATACAATAACCCAGAATTTCTAAATTGCTTTTAGATATCATAAAAGTAAGTTTCAACTGAGATTCGAAACCATTGCTACCCAAGTCTGAAATGAAAAAGAATGGAAATAAAAATAGAAATGCATGTATAATATAAGCTCACGGCTCCTTAGCTCCGAGCATGCATGAAGGAAAAAGAAGGAAACTTCATCAGGAAAGCATGAACTCACCTAAGTCTCAACAAAACTGTAAAATCAGCAGCTTCTCCGGCGAGATTCCGGCCAACAATCCGGCAAGACCACCACCCTCTCGGCAGTTCTCTCTCACGGCTCCCTCTCAGCTTCTCTCTCAACTCTCAAATTGATTGCAAAAGTGAGAAGTAATGAGGCTGGTCATAGTTTTAAATAGGATAAGTAGGGACTTGATTGCAATTTTTCCAAAATTTCAGAAATTCAACTTTGTTTATTCACAAAATCACCCCAAACTTTATGTATAATCTCTAAAATAAGCATTTTAAAATTTTGAGTTATCACACTTCTTCTACTAAGAAAGTATAAAAATCATCTCCAAAATTCTTTTCTATTATCGCCATGAGAACTAGAAGAAGGTTTATCAATTATTTGGGTTTCCACCTTAGTCTTAAAAGGAAAAATATCTTCAAAGTATGTAACATCTCTAGCTTCTATAATTGTGTTATTAGAAATATTACTAATTTCAGAATTTATAACTAAGAATCTATTAGCACTGCTATTATAAGCATATCCTAAAAATACAGTGTTTATGGTTTTTGGACCTATCTTTTTTCTTTTAGGATCAGGAATAGCTACTTTAGCTAGACACCCCCACACTTTTAAGATATCTAATCTAGGTGCTCTATTATGCCATAATTCATAAAGAGTCTTCTCAAAATCTTAAACTATAATTCATTTAAGTATAAAACAAGTGGTAAGTATTGTTTCCCCCCTCACAAATTCTCAGGTACTCCCAAACTTAGTAATATTGCATTTACCATGTCCATCACAGTTCGATTTTTCCTTTCTGCAACACCATTAAATTGGGGTGAACAAGGTGGTGAGTTCATTTCAGTTAGACTATACTCACCACCTCTATCTGATCTAAGTCTCTTGATTTTCTTTTCTAATTGATTCTTTACTTCAGTCTCATAGATCTTGAATTTTTCAAACACTTCATCTTTAGTCTTAATCAAATAAGTGTAACAATATTTAGAATAATCATCTATGAAGGTTAGAAAATATTTATTCCCTGCTCTAGTAGGAGTTCTATTTGAATCACATACATTACTATGTATCAATTCTAAATATTAGTATCCCTTTGAACTGGTTTATGAGGTTTTCTAGGTTATTTGGCTTGTACACAAATCTTACACTTATATTTAAAATCAACATTTGATTTAGGGATCAAGCCTAAATCCATCAATCTCTTCAACTTTTTTAGTTTTACATGTTTCAAACGTTTATGCCATACATTACTCAACTCAATATTGAAAACACTTGAAGAAATTTCACTAATATCATTGATAGACATTACATTTAATTTAAAAAGTTCATCACTAATATAACATTTTTCCAACAAAAATATTATTCTTGGTTATTACAATCTTATTGGACTCCATAACTACTTTATATCCTTGTTGAACTAAAGATGACCCACTAATAAGATTCCTGCTCACTTCAGGAACATGCCGCACATAATTAAGAGTCAAAGTCTTTCCAGATGTCATCTTCAAATCTACTCTTTCAATTCCTAGCACAGGTGCGGCTGAACCATTCCCGAACGTTACACTTCATCCACTTGAGTTTTGATAAGTTTTAAAACATGATCGATCAAAACAAACATGTACATTAGCTCCATAATCTAACCACCAATCATTATTAAGAAAATAGTTATTAATAGATGGATTAGGGTTATACCTAATGGAGGACTCACTAGGATTTTCTGGATCCATCAACGTGTTAACTTGAGCTCTTGGACCTCCTTGACCCCTTCTATTATTGTAGTTTGGCCCATATTCCTCTGTCTTCTTGAAGAAACAATCCTTGGCATCTTTGCTCCACCATTGCCCTTTGGATTTTCAAATCTCTTATTTTGTTGTTGAGGGTTGGTTTGGTGGTTTCTAAATTTGTTAAAATTATTCCTAGTTTGGTTAAAATTATTACTCCCACTATTTCTCTTAAAGTTTTTCCCTTTAGGACAGAATTGATTTCTATTCCTATTGTTGAAATTATAGTGGTGGTTGGAATTCCTATTATTATTTTCATCTAAGTTTACCTTAGCACTTTCTTCATTAGATTTATTGGTTTCTTCCCTATGTTTCTCCTCAACCTTTAGTGAATTAAAAACTTGGATCAAAGTAAGCTCACATTGTTTATGCTTAAGGGTCTTAGCTTAATTGGACCACGAAGGAGGAAGTTTATCAATCAAGCAAGACACCTTAAATTCCTCACTAAGTTTTGTACCCTTTTTTTCTACTCCTTTTAGCACATCTTGAAATTCATGAATTTGGTCTTTTATAGATTTTCCATCTACCATAGAATGTGGATTAAAATTATAGACAATAAATCGTTCTATATCGGCATCCTCTATCCCATATTCAGCTTCTAATAATTTCCAAAGTTCCTTAGTGTTGGCCCGAGTATATACCTTTAGAGAGGGGGTGAATAGAGTATTAGCAAACTTTAAAAATAGTTACCCAATAATAATTTATGGTCCAATTAAATTCAGCGAAAGATAAACAAGTTAATAAACTTAATTGGAAATGAGAGAAAATAAGTTTGAATCACAACTCAACAATTAATATAGCAAGTAAATAAATTGAAATGCAAGAGATAGAGTTGGAGAGATTCAAATACAAGGATTTTAATGTGGTTCGGTCTTCGCCTAAATCCACGCCTGTAGATCTCCGTCTTGAGGATTCCACAATCCACTATGGATTACTCCTTCAAGGTGGAAAAATCTTTACACAGTCTTCTTTACAAAGTGGAAGACTCTCACCCGTAATCTTCTTTAACGATGAAAGATTCTCACCCAATCTCACCAAGAGATCACAAATGCTCACAAAGAGACTTCTCACAAGCTTGAATTTAAACACCAAACTTCAAGCTTCACAGGGGTTACAACCTAACCCATTCTTCACACAATATTACAAATGAATAGAGTAAACAAATACAATAAGTGTTTCAACAAGCTGATTTGTAATAGATAAAGCTCACACTAATATCTCTCAAATAAATGTACTAATTTTGGCTTCAAGAGAGAATGATGGATCAATTGACTAATTCACACAATAATGATGAATACTAGTTTGATATATGTTTGTGTATGATCATTAGTTAATTCAGGACTCATATAATGAGTATATATAGACCTATCAAAAAATATGGCCGTTAGGCACAAAAATGGAGTTGATTGGTTTGTCAAAAACTAGCCGTTATGAGATGCAGACAAGAGTTAGTCGACTAGACCACAACACTTAGTCGACTAGCATTCAAATTTCATAAGCATTTTCATCCCCGGGCACGGTTAGTCGACTAGGACTAAAGAGTTAGTCGACTAGGCCATTTATAAATCCTTTGTAAAATATTCCGGGATCGATTAGTTGACTAGGAAGGAGGGGTTAGTCGACTAGCAAGCTGTTTCTCAATAACATGACTACTGTATGTCGATTATTCGACTGGCACTCAAGAGTTAGTTGACTTGAAGACCATTTAGTCGACTAGTGCACATGGTTAGTCGACTAAAAACAAGATTTCTGAAAACCAGCTACTGTCTTCATTCTTAGTCGACTAGAATAACTTGTTTAGTCGACTAGAAATGTTGTTAAGCTAATATTTGAGTTTTCTTAAGTCCAAATCAACTTTCAACATATGGACTAGTTAACTAAGTGTTCAAAGACATTTTTGGCTAAGCTCAAAATGTTTTTCAAAGACGTTTAAGCAGAAACAATAAGTGTAAAACATTTTGTCTTTGAATCCAAATAGCCCACAAAAAGTTTAAAAATATTTTTGACCAAAATGTGATTTTCCAAAGTTAAAACCTATGGTCTTTTAAGTCATAATCAATTGAGCCAATTATAGTTCATCCTAAAGAGAGATTTACAATATAAATCCTAAGCACTCTCACACAAGAATAAAAACAAGATCTTCATAAAGGATCTTCAACACTTGTGCTTGGCTTGTGCTAGGCTTCATCTTTGACTTCAATAATGTTGTGGCTCTTTGCTCCATGCTCCTTAGTGAATGTTTAACAAGTTCACTTGAGCTTAGCTTTAATGATGGTTGAGCCTTCTTCATTGACTATTTGAATCATGTTCTTATAAACATATATACTATAATGGATATATAAGAACTATAGGATAAAATCAATTAATCAACAAGTTTAGCCAAATAATCACTCTATAATGTTTGACAATTTATAAAGAGTGTATAACAAAGTATTTATATGCACAATTGAATAAACAAAGTACAATGTTTGTTATCATCAAAATCATTCAACAAAGTTGGATTGAAGCCACAAGGCTAACACTTAGCACTAGTGGTTGTGGTATGATAAACATCATAAAGTCGATTGGACAAGCCACGAAGTATCCTTTGGCAACAATGGAAATCAATTTGTTCATTTGATAAAGATGGTGTAGATTTACTAGGTGTTTCAATTTTTGGTGTTTCACTAGAGGTGGAAGTGGGAGTTAGTTCTTCTAAGGCCGAATAAAAACCCAAGACAGTTAGCCAATATATCATTTGGCTTTGCTACCTTCTAAAATTTACTCCATTAAAATTTTCAAGTTTAACAAAATTTGCCTCTTCCATTTTATGTTATTAAGGGCAAAAATTTATCACTGCACAATTTTAATCTATCGTCAATATAATCTTATAATTATAACAATAGAATTAAATTTAACAAATTATATTTGACTAGTGTGCTAGAGATAATTAATAAAATTTCAGCATGCTGGATTATATTAGCATATAGAATTAACAAAACAACAAATAACAATGTCAATTAATCAATAAAATTTCAGCACAATCTAAATAATAATATGACTCTTGGAATTTTCAAATGAATAATAAATTTAAGAATTAATTTAATGCATTAAATTATGGCACAACTTTACAAGTGATGATGACTATATTTAAATTATAATATGTGTAATCTAGCAGCTGCCAACTGAAAAGTATAATTAATAGAATTATAATATAATTTTTTTAAAATGTTAAAATTAAGAATAAATTTAAAAATTAATTGAACACATTAAATAGCAACGACACAAGAGTCCACTATAAAGTTTTAATTTATTATAAAATCAAATTTTGAATATAATAATAATATAACTTTCTAATAATTTTAATGAGATAATAAGTGAGTAAGTGAGCTAACGGTTGTTATAAAAAAAAGCTTAATGTGTAGAGTAATAAATTTGAGCATGAATATGCATGAATTTTAAAAGATAACAGAAACTATACCAATATGATTTCTAGATGATTGCACACCAACTAGAGTATTGTAATCTATCCAATTATTATAATATATAATCTATTCAATTGAACCAATGCAAGAATAAAGTTATATCCAGTATTTTATTTTATTTTATTTATTTATTTTTGAAATTTGTCTAAGGCATAATACAAGAATGATTTATTAATAAAATATTTAGTCCCTTGAAGATTCAAACAAATAGCCAAATTATAATGACTCACACCGAAGAACTTATTAAACAAATTTATCAAAATTACTGATAATCGAAACAAACTAACATATATATAAATTAGAGTCAAATAGTACCTTTAGATTGTAAGAGATTATTTTGAAGGTATATTATTTTTATTAAACTTTAACATAAATATAAATCACTTCGATCTAATTACTAATTAACAGCTAACTACTTAACAAAATAAATAAACAATTTTATATATAAGAAAATGTAAGAAATGAAAAAGATAAGTAAGAAAAAGCTGGCCTGTAGGAAAGCACGTGAAGACACGCTGTCCTAAATGTACTATTGCCTCCCTACATACAGGTGATAGTAGTTAACAATTCTTCAGAGATATGATCTCATATAGCTCACAGCTAGGTCTTCAATGGGTACGTCCAATGGAAGACAAATGAATCCGCGCGTCTTCAATAAAGTTGCCCAACAAAATAATAAAATTATAAAAAACTATGGAAAATAGAATAGAAGATAGGAACCGTAGGACAAAAAATTAGTCCTTATGTAACAGCTAGTACCTTAAAATCACCAAGATATTTCGTAATCCTTAAATTAAAATTGGTCAAATTCATAAATATAAAATAAAATAAAATAAAAGTTAATAAAAAAAAGTTTTAAATTTTATTTTTAAATATTATTTCTCAATAGGATAGAAATGTCTTTAAGAAATTCTTTGACTTCATTGAAGGGTCAAATGGTATTTATATCCATATATGCATTGACTTTATGGTATACATCCATGATTGGAGGAACATTTGGATAATTTTCTAATAAATAAAGCTTTATGAACACAAACTTTATTTCGATCAAAATTGAAAATTCATTAAATTCATAAAATCGATCGCGCAGCTTTCACAAATCACAAATAATAATCTATAAGCCCATATCATAAAAGATTTTTACAATCCACATGAACAAAAACCTGACATACATATAGTTTTTATTTATTTACTTATTTGGTACAAGAACAACATCAATTAATGTACACACAAGACAACACTACGTACACCTTCAATAGGGGTTTTAGAATCCAAGAAATTCCTCTCATAAGGGGGAGAGGAGAGATGACACTGTACTTAGAAACTTGTTAACATACACGGAGTGAGTATATATATATATATACCATCCCAATTTATTCAGCATATACTTACATAATTAACTTATGTAAGCATGAAACCCTTAAATAATTGTGGGATGTATATTATGAAAATCTAATTGTTGGATTAGATTTTATACTTATTAATGTTTTGCATGTCAAAAATCATGGTTATCCAATGTCAGAATTTCAAAATATAGTTATAAAAAATTATGACTGGTGAAAACTATAACAACTTTTCTTGGTGACATTTATAAGAAACTGACTATTGGATTATTGTGATTTTTGACAGACATGATATGTAATATAATTAAGTCTAGTATCTAATCCAACAGTGAGTTATCTGTGGACTTCATACCTACATAAACTTATATAAACATATGCTAACTAGATACATCGGGGCTGGATATTAGTCGGGGCTGGATATTAGTATAGCTTAGACAAAATATTTCTTGAGTCAATCAAAACAATACTTATATTAATCAAGCCCACGTGATGGCATGGAGTTGGATTTCATTTAAAAAAAGGCCGGATCGGACGGTCCAAAATTCGCCAAATTGATCAAGTCATTCCAATAACTTGTGTTCCCTTCTTCACCACCATAAGAATCATTGAGAAGAAAATGATTTAGCAGGTCCTCCGAATTCCCTTCATTGGTATCCGAAGGTTCTAAAATATTCCTTGCATCTGCAGTATCAAAAAACACCTTGTCTTCTTTGTAGTAATGCATGGCACGTGTATCAACATAATTTTCACCAAAACCTTCTGCAATATCAGTGGCTGCAGGCATGTCCATTAATTCATTCTCCAATAAGCTTACTTTAGATGTAGTAGCCACTTTGTAATTGAGTGGCTGAGCCTGAGCTGAATCAGAAATAGCACGCTGATGTTGGTGCAACTTCAACTCTATGACCATCCTCCTTTCATGTTCAAGTCGAGTGGCCTCCCACTGAGCCATGTGGGTCAGGTTCTTGGAATCGCCATTAGCTGCAGGCTGGCCAAGGGTCGGACTCTTTGGCTTGTGGGTCGCTGCTGGGTCTATAGCTGACCTTTTCTTCAGACAGGTGTTCCAATAATTCTTGATTTCATTGTCTGTTCTCTTTGGTAAGTGCCTAGCTATAGCTGACCACCTATGGATAATTTATATAGAAAGATATCGAGTCCATATTAGAACCATGGCGGAATATCAACAAAAGTTCCACTCATTTAATGACAAAAAAAAAAGAAAAAAAAGAAAAAAAAATCCTTTTCACGCAAAGATATCAATGACAAACTACAAAAAGAAAAACAAAAAAGCAAAAAAAACAAACCCTGAATAGGACAAGGAAAATAGCTAGGTTTTCGAGATCTTCAAATCTTCTTAGAATTAAATAAATTACCTACAAAAATTAAATAGTTTATTTATTGTGAGAAATGATGCTGGTAGTATATGCTTACTTTTGTGAAAATCAATATGAAATTGATAGGTAATTACTGGATACGTATTTTCAAAAACTGACCGTTAGATTAGATAATATACATATGTATCACGCACGCTAACAATTTTATTGATCCAACGGTCGGTTTCTCAAATATGTCACTGATAAATACAGTAACAATTGTTAGTGGTAAAAAAATTTCACAATCTGTATTTTGAGATGTTGGAATCAGATCACATTGATTTTTGGCATACGCGACATCCATAACAAGAGTATCTAATCCAACCGTCAGTTTTTCAAAATACACATCCTACAATTAATTGAAGGCCTCATGTTGAGTTTCGCGAAAGTGAGCAAATGTGCACTTTTCGTTCTTACCTATCTTATCATAAGAATGTCATTCGTCCTTCCTAACGTCCGTCGTTATCAGACGTTGCCGGACTGTTTCACATTCCTCTATATATATATATATATATATATAGGAATGATGAGACATGGCTGACCGTGTTGGTGAAGGTCCGGTTAGATAATTTCCACAGTTAGATCTAAACAACGGTTTAGATTAAATGTTGAATTAATTTAGACACTCAAGGCAGCATTAATTGCTATGCAGAAAAGCTGCCTTTTCTTCACCCAACCCGCCTCTCCTCTCCTTCTCTCTTTCTCTTCTCCCTTCTCTCATGACTGAAACTCACTTCTCTGTCTCCCTTCTACTCTCTCTCTCACCTCACTCTTCCGGCAACGTGAAACAGTCTGGCAACGTCCTGTATAGAGCCCACTCATAAAAAAATTTTAGTGGTTGAATAGGAGACTTGATACGAATTTTACTTTCATTAAAACAAGGAGAGTTTAAAGGAAGAGGAAATTAAAATCTACCCTCTGTTGCGTTTTTTTTTAGCCATGCTTTATGATTTATACAAATAAAAATATATTAATACCATCAATTAATAATAATATTTGAATAAATTACATGTACAAATAGATTTCAATCATTATTTATCAACATAAATAGTCAATAAAAAATATATTTTATAAATCCTTATAAAATATTCCAACAAAATTGCTCCTACCATCCACGTGAAGTTGAAATAATGCACAGAAACAATTAAAGAAAGGTGGAGTAGTTCATATTTCTCAGTAGGTGGGACGGGGATAAAGACAGTAAACCAATATTAATTGAAGGCCAAATGACAATTTCAATTCCGCCTCTTCACATTCGAAACCCATCTTGCTAATTTTAAATATATTATTATATCCATTATTTCACTATAA
>JAESVK010001089.1:3527100-3575006 GCA_017140935.1 Hamamelis virginiana
ATATATATATATATATATATATATATATATATATATATATATAAAATGAAGAACCGCGATCCAATCCAGTCTAATCCGGTCCAATTCGAATTGAATTCGGATTTGTCTAGAACCGGTCTGAAATCAATTAGAATTGGTCTCGATCTTGGAAATTCTAATCTGAATTAATTTGGATTGGTTCTTATTTACCTCTAATCCATTTCGATCCAATCCAAGTTGCACACCAACCTGCTGGCTTTTTTATTTTAATAAAAAGAAGTATTTAACTTTAGGGAATGAGAAGAATCCTTAATTTAACAAAATTATGTCTATGATCCATCAAATCTCTTGTATTAGGAGGGTTGGATAGATTAATTAGAAGGATTCTTCCTTTGTAAAAAGTTAGAGTGAAGACCAAAAGAGTGTGCATTTGTAGTTTCATATAGGGGTGTGGGCGGGGGGTGGGGGGCGGTGGAGGGTAAAACCACCAACCAACCAACCCTTGGCGGGTGGCTAATCCTCGCACCCGTCAACCAACCCGCCTACCTCACTAACAGGCATATATGTGGAATATATGGCGGTTTTCAATTGGCCGGTTGAGTGGGTGAAGCATTATTATTATTATTATTTTTTTATAAACACCTAAAATTCCTAAAACATTTTTAACAAGCAAAGACACCTTAAATTTGTTTATAACAACGCAATATTGTGTTCTTTTGTAATTAAACTATAATCCAAACAATTCTTCCAACACCAACAAACTAAAGTGCAAAAATAAATTACTCTACAATAATAGAAGCTACTGACTAGATACATAACAATAAATGTTATTTGATATTGAAAAATCTTACAAACTAACATATGGTTTTATGTTCAAAATTGAAAGCATATCCAACAAAATAAATGCATCTTCAAATTATAACAATAAATATCTTTAAAGAAATAAAAAATACTCAACTTGTAAGCATATCCAATTAAAGGAGTAATAAAATTTATTTTATATAAATATATTATTTATTTATATATAATTAGTTGGCGGGTGGGGTTGGGTTTAGGACGGATTATCACCTCTGTACCC
Organism: Hamamelis virginiana; assembly: GCA_017140935.1. Taxonomy (NCBI): domain Eukaryota; kingdom Viridiplantae; phylum Streptophyta; class Magnoliopsida; order Saxifragales; family Hamamelidaceae; genus Hamamelis; species Hamamelis virginiana. Next base: position 3,528,158 of record JAESVK010001089.1, read on the forward strand.
GTCAATTGAACAAATCCACAAAAATTTATCAAATCCACGTACCCAACCCAACCTAACCCGCCTAACCATTGTAACCGCGGATTGCAGGTGGGCTTGGGGTGGATGGAGTCAGGTCCAGCAAGTTAGACGGATTTTTAAACACCCCTAATTTCATAGTCCTCGACAATTCATGGAATGTACAAATTTTGAACAATTATGGAAGATACCAATCCAGAATTTCCGTTTGTCTTAATTTATTTAGATTAGATTCAGATATTGTGTTTAAGAACAATACTAACAAGAGTATCAACAAATTCTTGAGAAAATGGTTGATTGCCATTAATGCCAGAGGTATTGAATAGCACATGAAAGAGAAAAGCAATCCTGAATTTCCGTTTGTCTTGTATTAAATTAATATAGATTTAGATACAGTTCATAAGAACAATACTAACAGGAGTATCAATAAATTCTTGACAAAATGGTTGATTGCCATTAATGCCAAAGGTATTGAATTGTACATGGAAGAGACATTCAAAATCTGTCATGTCCAAAATCTCTCCTTGAGAGGATGGAAAATTTTAGTTCAATTTGCCACATGCCTACATCATCTATATTTATTTATTTATTTATTATTTATTTTAACATTGGAGGTGTTATCGATCCCTTGACCTAGCCTAATCTTAACCCTTTTTCCTTTACACCCTCACCACTTAGGCTAGCCCAAGTGGCTTCATCATCTAACTTTCTAATATTAACAAATGGAAATTGACGCATTTTCATGATCGAGCTTGAATCTGAGATCTCAATTTTTGTGAAAGTGATGATACAATGAAAATGCACCCAGTCCACATATTTAAGTGCCACATCAACACAGTGAAAATACTTCATCACAGTGAAAATACTCAAACTCTTTAAAAATACCCAGATTCAGTGAATACTCAACACCCAAACTCAGTAAAAACATCCAAAACCAGTAAAAATATGCTGCTTGTATTTCCAATTTTTCGTTTTTATTTTATTTTATTTTTTTAAGTTTTCACTTAGTTTTTTTTATTAGCACAATAAATTTTTCTTTATTTAATTTTAGTTCCATCATCTAGCTTTGATGTTGATATTCAAGGGTGATTGATTAATGCTACATTTTATTCATAAGTTGCTTTGTAAATTTTGTCCTGACTCGATTCAATTAATCTGGTTTTTTTGGCTCTATAGACCCGTACGTTCTATATATCTTTTTTTCTATAGTCCCTACGTGCCTCATTTTCGCTATTCATACTATCTTTGTTTTTTTTTATTTAAAATCACGGAATGTCACAATTCTAAATAAGTCAACACAATTAAATGCATACTTATTGTGGAGACCATTTTCTTGGTCCCGTCACCTAACCTACTTGCGTAGGAGTTGTTGTTGGATGTCAACGAAGCCAGAATTTTTTTTTGGGGGGGGGGGGGGCAATTTTAATTTAATTTATTTTTTTATTTCAATTTAAAAAATTAGAATCGTGTTAGTCTCAGATAACAAATTGTAAAAAATTATAATTCATTGATATTTTGATAATCTATATTTCAATTCAATACATTTACAATTGTCCTCGACGGAGTTCCATTTTTTGAAAGCCTTGTATGATGGGTTCATTATCAATGCCATCAAATACCCATATCTTAATATACATAAACAAGCTATCATTCATGAATTCAACACTAATTCAATAACATCAAATATTAATTTGGACTAAATTACACTAACAAGTCAAACTCGTTCAACAACCAAGCTATCAATCTAGATTTTGGAAAAAAAAATTGCTTTTTTTATTTCTTTTTTTTTTTCTTTTTTTTTTTTAAAAAAAAAAAAAAGAAAAACTGGAATTGGTTTTGTCAAAAAGTTTAAAGGCTTTCGGCTTGACAAATACGCTTGGTATAGCTGCTGATCACACACCGTGTGGCTCAACAAAATGCCACTGTTTTGGGTGGCCAAACTAAGCCTATAATTTTTTACTTGGCCTTTTGGTTATTGTAAAATGAGTATTTTGAAAAACCGACTATTGGATTGAATATTCTTCCTTTGTATGATAGGCATGACAAAAATCACAGTGATTTGACTGTCGGTTTTTGAAATACAGACTATGAATCTGAAGTACAAACTGTTAAGCTTTTTCACGGTCTATATTTAAGAAACTGACTGTGAGATCACTGTGATTTTTAGCATGCCTGTCATACATAGGGAGAATATTCAATCCAACAGTCGGTTTTTAAAAATACCCATTTTACATTTGCCAAAAGCCAAATAAAAAATTAAAGGCTTGGTTTGGACACCCAAAATGGTAGCGTTTTGTTGAGCAGCATGGTGCGTGCTTAGAAACCAAAACAAATGCTTAACAAATCTAACTTTTTTTACTTTTCTCATTCCCAAAAAAATAGTTTTCTACTTTTCTCATGGTATAGGGCATGGGTAGAAGGAAATAGCCAAATATGAAATGGTTTGAGTGTTATAATAGGGAATATGATGTAGGGAAGGGAATAGGCATGTAAGCAAATTAGTGGGGTAAAAAATAAAAATTGTGGGGGCAATAAATCAAAATTTTGAAATCTTTCAAGATAAAAAAAGTAACTCAAAATATCTCAGGGTAGGCGTAAATGAAGCTTCAAAAATTTTAGGGGGGGACAAAAATTGAATTTCTTAAAATTTTTAAGATAAAATAAAAAATAAAAAATGAAAATCTGAGGGGGGCAACGGCCACCCCTCAAGGCTACATAGCTTCGTCCCTAGACGTCACGTATGCACGTCACTCTTCCCTGATATATGGATTGTGATATTTGATTTTGAAAAATAACTATTTATAGTACCTTTTAGTAGGTAGGGGTGCAACCCCGAACCCATTAATTCGGAATCAGTCTAATAATTTGGATCAGATTAGAATCGGACTAAATTAAAATTGGATCAGTTTTGATTCAGTTTGAATTCAGAATGGTCATCAGATTTGGCCTTTTGGAAACTGGTTTGATCCAAAATCCAAAATTAAATCCTCCAATCCGATCCTAAATTCGAATCTATTAAATTATATATTATTATTATTATTAATTTTTTACTATTATATATTATATGCAACATGCAATATTCTTTTTGAGTTTTTGTAACATTATTAATTGAAAATACAATAATCTCAAATTCCTAACCCAATTTAAAATACAAACCATTTTTATTTCTCCTCTCTATCTTAAGTCATAAAATAAGGACATAAGGTAGTCTTTTATAATTCTTTTTTTTTATTTTTTAACTACAACTCAACAACTAGAAGTCGACAAGTCTACAATCCTTTTAAATCAAATATAAAAAGTTTTTATTTAATTTTTTTTTATTTAATCAAATACAAATTAAAAAAACTACTTGTATTGTTTTTAACTTTCTGAAACAAAAACAATAGTTATAATACAATTAAAAATTTGAAAATAATATTTTATAAGAAAAAACAAATATAATTAATAATTTGGATTATTGGGCTAAACTTTATTTTAATTTATTTATTGTTCCTTTACATAATTGTTAATACTTAATTTTTATTTTGTGCAATTGTTTAATTATGTGAAAATGTAAATTTTACATTCTTACTTGTTATAACACGGAAAAAATCTAGTCCTTATATAGCTATGATAAAATGAATACTAGGGAATATATATATATAAAATGAAGAACCGCGGTCCAATCCAGTCTAATCCGGTTCAATTCAAATTGAATTCGGATTTGTCCAGAACCGGTCTGAAATCAATTAGAATTAGTCTCGATCTTGGAATTCCAAATTTGAATTAATTTGGATTGGTTCTTATTTACCTCTAATTCATTTCGATCTGATCCAAGTTGCACCCCTACCTGCTGGATTTTAAAAAAAAAATAAAAATAAAAATAAAAAGAAGTGTTTAACTTTAGGGAATGAGAAGAGTCCCTAATTTAACAAAATTATGTCTATGATCCATCAAATCTCTTGTATTAGGAGGGTTGGATTGATTAATTAGAAGGCTTCTTCTTTTGTAAAAAGTTAAGAGCGAAGACCAAAAGAATGTGCATTTGTAGTTTCATATAGGGGTGTGGGAAAGGGGTGGGGGCAGGTGGAGGGTAAAACCACTAACCAACCAGCCCTTGGTGGGTGGCTAATCCTCGCACCTGCCTACCTCTCTAACCGGCAGATTGGTGGAATATATGGCAGCTTTCAACTGGCGGGTTGAGCGGATTGAGCAGGTGAAGCATTACTTTTTTATTTTTATTTTTTATAAACACCTAAAATTCCTAAAATATTTTTAACAAGCAAAGACACCTCAAATTTGTTTATAACAACACAATATTGTGTTCTTTTGTAATTAAACTATAATCCAAACAATTCTTCCAACACCAATAAACTAAAGTACAAAAATAAATTAATCTACAATAATAGAAGCTATTGACTAGATACATAATAATAAATGTTATTTGATTTTGAAAAATTTTACAAACTAACATATGGTTTTATGTTCAAAATAGAAAGCATATCCAACAAAATAAATGCATCTTCAAATTATAACAATAGATATCTCTAAAGAAATAAAAAATACTCAACTTTTAAGCTTATAAAATTAAAGGAAAATATAAGGTAGTAATAAAATTTATTTTATATAATTATATTATTTATTTATATATAATTAGTTGGCGGGTGGGGTCGAGTTTAAGGCAGATTATCACCTCTATACCCGTCAATTGAACCAATCCACAAAAAATTTATCAACTCCACGTACCCAACCCAACCCGCCTAACCATTGTAACCGCGGGTTGCAGGTGGGATTGGAGTGGATAGAGTCAGGTCCGGCAAGTTAGACGATTTTTTAAACACCCCTAATTTCATAGTCCTCGACAATTCAAGCAATGTACAATTTTTGAACAATTATGGAAGAAAGCAATCCTGAATTTCCACTTGTCTTATATTATTTAGATTAGATTCAGATATTGTGTTTAAGAACAATACTAACAAGAGTATCAATAAATTCTTGACAAAATGGTTGATTGCCATTAATGCCAGAGGTATTGAATAGCACATGAAAGAGAAAACCAATCCTGACTTTCTACCTGTCTTGTATTAATTTAAATTATTTTTAGATACTGTGCTTAAGAACAATACTAACAAGAGTATCAACAAATTCTTGACAAAAGGGTTGATTGCCATTAATGCCAAAGGTATTGAATGGTACATGGAAGAGACATTCAAAATCCGTCATGCCCAAAATCTCTCCTTGAGAGGATGGAAAATTTTAGTTCAATTTGCCACATGCCTACATCCTCTAACTTACCTTTTTTTTTTTTTTTTTTTTTTTTTTTTTTGAGGTGTTTCGACGCCTTGACCTTGCCTAATTCTAACCCTTTTTGCCTTACACCCTCACCACTTCGGCTAGCCCAAGTGGCTTCATCATCTAACTTTCTAATATTAACAAATGGAAATTGACGCATTTTCATGATCGAGCTTGAATCTGAGATCTCAATTTCCCTGAAAGTGATGATACAATGAAAATGCACCTAGTCCACATATTTAAGTGTCACATCAGCACAGTGAAAATACTCGATCATAGTGAAAATACTCAAATTCACTGAATACTCAACACCCAAACTCAGTAAAAACATCCAAAATCAGTAAAAATATACTGCTTGTATTTCCAATTTGTAGTTTTTATTTTATTTTATTTTTTAAGTTTACACTTAGTTTTTTTTTATTAGCACAATAAATTTTTCATTTTTTAATTTTAGTTCCATCATCTAGCTTTGATGTTGATAATCAATGGTGATTGATTAATGCTACTTTTTATTCATATGTTGCTTTGTAAGTTTTGTTTTGACTCGATTCAATTAATCTGGGAATGTCACAATACTAAATAAATCAACACAATATTCATAGATATTCTCACACATATTCACATCCGCACGATATTAAAGAGACAATAATGTAATGTGACATTACAATATCACCCATGGTGATAATTAAATCCTTACTTATTATGGAGACCATTTTCTAGGTCCCGTCACCTAACCTACTTGCGTAGGAGTTATTGGACGTCAACGAAGCCATGATTTTAGTTGAGGGTGGCGAATTTTAATTTATTTTAATTTTTTATTCCCATTTAAAAAATTATAATCGTGTTAGTCTCAGATAGAAAAAATTGTAAAAAATTATAATTCCTTGATATTTTGATAATCTATGTTTCAATTTACATTTACAATTGTCCTCAACGGAGTCCCATTTTTTGAAAGCGTTATATGATGGGTTCATTATCAACGCCATCAAATACCCATCTCTTAATATACATAACCAAGCTATCATTCATGAATTCAACACTAATTCAATAACATCAAATATTAATTTGGACTAAATTACATTAACAAGTCAAACTCGTTTAACAACCAAGCTATCAATCTAGATTTTGGAAAAAAAAATTGCTTTTCTTATTTCTTATTTTTTTTCCTTTTTTTTTTTTAAAAAAAAAGAAAAATTGGAATTGGTTTTGTCAAAAAGTATAAAGGCTTCCGGCTTGACAAATACGCTTGGTTTGACTGCTGAGCATGCACCGTGTGGCTCAACAAAATGCCACCATTTTGGGTGGTCAAACCAAGCCTATAATTTTTTACCTGGCCTTTTGGTTATTGTAAAATGAGTATTTTGAAAAACCGACTATTGGATTGAATATTGTTCCTTTGTATGACAGGCATGCCAAAAATCACAGTGATTTGACGGTTGGTTTTTGAAATACAGACTATGAATCTGAAATACAAACTGTTAAGCTTTTTCACAATCTGTATTTAAGAAACTGACCGTTAGATCACTGTGATTTTTAGCATGTCTATCATACATATGAAGAATATTCAATCTAACGGTCGGTTTTTCAAAATATCCATTTTACATTGGTCAAAAGCCAAATAAAAAATTAAAGGCTTGCTTTGGGCACCCAAAATGGTAGCGTTTTGTTGAGCAGAATGGTGCGTGCTTAGCAACCAAAACAAATGCTTAACAAATCTAACTTTTTTTACTTTTCTCATTCCCAAAAAAATAGTTTTCTACTTTTCTCATGGTATAGGGCATGGGTAGAAAGAAATAGCCAAATATGAAATGGTTTGAGTGTCAGAATAGGGAATAGGATGTAGGGGAGGGAATAGGGGCATGTAAGCAAATTAATGGGATAAAAAATAAAAATTGAGGGGGGAATAAGTTAAATGTTTGAAAACTTTCAAGGTAAAAAAAGTAACTCAAAATAGCTCAGGGTAGGCGAAAATGAAGCTTCAAAAATTTTAGGGGGGGCAAAAATTGAATTTCTTAAAATTTTTAAGGTAAAAAATATAAAAAAAATTAAAATTTGAGGGGGTCAACGGCCACCCCTCAAGGCTACATAGCTTCGTCCCTAGACGTCACATATGCACGTCACTCTTCGCTGATAAAGATATGGATTGTGATATTTGATATTGAAAAAAACTATTTATAGTACCTTTTAGTAGGTAGGGGTGCAACTCTGAACCGATTAATTCGGAATCGGTCTAATAATTTGGATCGGATTAGAATCGGACTAAATTAAAATCGGATCGGTTTTGATTTAGTTTGAATTCGGAATGGTCATCAGATTTGACATTTTGGAAACTGGTTTGATCCAAAATCCAAAATCCAAAATTCAATCCTCCAATCCGATCCTAAATTTGAATCTTTTAAATTATATATTATTATTATTAATTTTTTACTATTATATATATTATATGCAACATGCAATATTCTTTTTGAGTTTTTGTAACATTATTAATTGAAAATACAATAATCTCAAATTCCTAACCCAATTTAAAATACAAACCATTTTTATTTCTCCTCTTATTCTTAAGTCTTAAAATAAGGACATAAGGTAGTATTTTAAATTCTTTTTTTTTTTAAACTTCAACTCAACAACTAGAAGTCGACAAGTCTACAATCCTTTTAAATCAAATATAAAAAGATTTTATTTTTTAAATTTATTTATTTAATCAAATACAAATTAAAAAAAACTACTTGTATTAATTGTTTTTAACTTCCTAATACAAAAACAATAGTTATAATACAATTAAAATTTTTAAAAGAATATTTATAAGAAAAAACAAATATAAATAATAATTTGGATTGTTGGGCTAAACTTTATTTTATTTTATTTATTGTTACTTTACATAATGGTTAATACTTAATAGTTATTTTGTTCAATTGTTTAATTATGAGGAAGTGTAAATTTTATATTCTTACTTGTTATAACACAGAAAATCCATTTAAATGGCAAACACAAGCCTAACTGGGATAAAGAGGGCTCCAGGCGCAACATAGAGATCCATCTAAGACCAGATTAAATCTGTAACGAAGATGAATACAGAAATAAAGAAACTTTCTAACCCAATGTGGCTCTGATACCATATAATTCAGAATATGATACTTATCAATTATTATCTAAATCAATTATTGAAGAACGTAAAACTCAAGGATATAACTATTTACATATAGGATTAGTTCAAGTAGCTATGAAGCCTTTAACTAGAAATGGTCTAAACACCTCAGTCATGCTTTAGTTTAAGAGATGCTAGACATTTAAAATATGTAGATTCTTTATTAGATATAGTAGAATCAAGCTTATGTGATGGTCCCATATTTATATTTTGATTGTTATCCAATTTTCCAGTATATTTACATGATCCTAATATACTCAAAGTATTAACTTTAAATATTAAAACTAATGGATTTTTAATGGAAGATAAATATAGTAATTTTGCTTTAGTATATAGAATATATTATAAAACTATGACTACTACTATTAATCCTAGGTGCTTAATCTCTAATCCTCCAGGATCTACAATGCTATATTACAAGCACAAATCCATAAAAGTAATACAATAATACCTAAAAGTATAGAATGGAATCAAATTCAATTACCCAGTGAATGGACTTTACCTAAAGTAAACCTTTAAAAAATTACAGAAAATAGGAATTTATAACAAATTGTAGAACAAGAAGATGAAACTGTAGAAATCATATTTACACCTAATAGAAAAACTACACTACAACTATCTAATTTTCCCCAAAGAAAAAGTATAGATTTAGAACAAACTTAAAAATCTAATTCCAAAAGATTTTCAGGTTTACAACAAAATGATAATATATCTCAACCAGTATATATATACTGTAGAATAACCAGGAAGTTCAACATGAAGTATTAATCCAAATCATAATTATGCATATTCCCCAACACACTCACAAATGAATGAGCCTTCTATTCTAATGATAAATAAACCTTTTATATTAGATAAAGAATTTTTAGACAAGGATTTTAATTCTGTAGAAAATACATCTCAAAGAAAGCAATATTACCAAGTAGACTATACTAAGTTTGAACAAGATTATATGAGAAAACTTTATTATACATATTGTGAATATCGTCAAATAGATATTAAATTTTTTACTTGGTTACATATGTTTAAACAACCAGATTATAGCTTAAACAAAAAGGTGATTGATAGGGAAATACATGTATCAACAAAAGCAACAAAATACATTAAAACTTAGCATACACAAGAACATGGGCCAGTTAGTTCAGTATATCCACCATTGGAAAATATCCAAATTAAAGTAAAAAATAGAGACGTAGTTGCAGCACCCTTTAAAACAACAGACAAGATACTTGACTCACAAGTAATAATAAAAGAAGTTAAAAATATAATGGAACAAAATAATTATACAAATCAATGTTTAGAAACATTAGGAAATCAATTAAATAGAATAGAGAAAAATCAAGATAAAACTATAAGTAGCATTCCAGAATTTAATAAAAAACCTAAAAAAATTTTACAAAATAAACCTTCTGTAACACTACTTCAACCATTTGATGAAAGGAAATATAAAATTAATTTAGGAAACAGAATTGATGAATTATTAGATGAAATAACCAAAAGAATTTCTAATATAGATATAGGAACCTCTAGATCAAAAACTATAGCTCCTATTACAAGATAAATAAATAATAATATTCCAGAAAGTTTAAAAGTTAATCAAACCATTATGAAAGGACCTACTAATAGAAATTATTATTCTAGACCCTCACCAATAGACGTCCAGTTTGAAGAAAAACCTTATTATAGTCAATGCAAATATGATGGAGGATCTATTTATGAATGAAATATAGATGGTATGCTAGACTACCAGATTATTAATTTTTGTAGTGAAATGATAATGGTAGCAACAGCTTACATTAAACAAAATAAAGTATCACAACAGTCAACTTTAAATATGCTTATTTTAAGATTTACCGGACAGCTTAAAAGATGGTGGGAACGTTATTTATCTAAAGCAGATAGAGAAACAATTAGATATGCAATTAAAATAGATAACACAACATGTCAAGAAATTAAGGATGAATTAGGGCATGCCACTTCAGATTGTATAAATACTTTAATATACATTATACTTCGCCATTTTACAGGAGATCCTAATAGAACAATAGATAGAGCAGGAAAAATATTAAATCATCTCAGATGTAATAAATTAGAAGACTTTAGACGGTAATTAAGACACTTTTCTAAGTAAAGTAATGAACAGATTATATTGTAATCAAGATTATTGGAAAGAAAGATTTATTTCAGGATTACCAAAATTATTTGGAGAAAAAAGTAAACAAAAATTTAGAGACTTGCACGGAGGAGTAATAGATTATAATAGACTCACATTTGGTGATATTATTTCTTTTATTAATTCTGAAGGATTAGCTTTATGTACAGATTTAATACTAAAAGCTCAAATGAAAAAAAATCAAATGTTAAGTAAAACAGAGTTATGAAAGTTTTGTGAACAATTCGGTTATAATTCAATGCAGGCTCCATTTGCCAAAAAAAAAAGACCCAAAGAAAACAAAATAGGAAAACTCCTTATAAAAGAAAACCATATTCCCCTAGAAAGTGATGACTTAATCTCCTCTACAGAAGATGGGGAAATAGAATCAGAAGTAGAAGAAGTACAATTATGTAATGAATTAGGATGTTGTTGGCCCCAAATATACTCTAGAGGGGGGGTGAATAGAGTATTGGCAATTTAAAAACTAATTTAAAAATGGGATAGAGTGTTTTTGAAAACTAAAACTTTTAATAACTAGAATGAAAGATTAAATCTCAACTCAATAAAATATAAACCAAGTAAATAAATTTAAATACAAGAGATAAAGTTAGAGAAATTCGAACACAAGGATTTTAACGTGGTTCGGTCTCCGCCTACGTCCACGCCTCAAGATCTCCGTCTCGAGGATTAATCCACTATCAATCTCACTTTCAGTGGAGATTCAAACCTTTACACAACATTCTTTCACGGTGGAAGACTCTCACCAAACAAGGTTTACACAAAACCTTAAACTCACAAGAAATACAAGTGAATATGGATGACCACCAATATGATTCTCAACAACACTGAGAATACATCAAATACGCTCTCAATAATATCTCTCAAAGATTTAAACTAATTTGGTCATAGAGAGAAATACAGGAATTGAATCACTCAAGAATGATAAACACTTGTAAACTGCAATAGTGTATATGATTGGGTGTGGAATTAAGCTTCATGGCAAGTGTATTTATAGCCTTAGAAATCAGCTATACATTGGAGCGTCTAGGAGGAGCGTCTTGGCAATCTGCAGATTCAAACTGATTTGAAAAATGCAACAAATCCGTTTGGAGGTGCAGCCATGTTTGAATCAGCATTCACAATGTCAAATGTTTCAGCAGCAGCTTTGACAATTACTCTAACAGCAACCTGCCAACTATTCCTGCAGAACACTTATTTACATAAGTAAATGGTTGCATTTTACTTTCAATTACTTTTACTTTCATTTACTTAAGTTTACAATGTAAATAAGGAAGTACCCCCCATTTGGATTCAATGGAAAATATTAAAAAATCAAATTCCCAATAAATCAAAATGTAAAAAATCAATTTTAGTACAAAAAATAATTTTCGTCAACAGTGTCAAAAATTGATCTATCGAGTAGGGTATTATATACTACGTATAAAAGCTCCCTCAAGGCTGTACTAAGTTAATGAGTATATAGGGATCAATTACCGCCAAAAATTATTTTGGAAAACTCAGTATATCAAAAATTCATTTTTCATACTTAGCCAAATTTTTCATAGGGAAAAATAGTTTTTCTGGGAATAGTAACATCTTCAACACTTGAGCATCCATGACATCTTCAACACTTGAGCCTACAATTCATGGATTTTGTTGTCCATTTGTTTGCTCTTGTCTATCTTGAAAATCTGTCATACAAATTTAACATTTAAGTATAAGATATTTGGATATCTGTGGACCAGCCTCGTGGACGGGGCTTTATGTAGCGTGAGTCCACATCATCACCGGGCGATGTGATTAAAGGGGGTTTAGAAAACAAACAAAGGAGTCGCCACCTTATTTTTAAGGAATAAGGAAACCATAAAAATATTTTATTTTCAATAAAACAAACTCCATTTTCAATGAAAAGACAGTCTACAAACCAGAGTTGGATCCGGGGGCTAGGTTACGACGTGGGAAGGTTCCAAGCTTTCACTTGTAGGCACCCACCTCGCCCTAATTAAAGGACTTCTAATTTATTTGGGCTATTTAAATTTCTCAATGCAAACAATCCTAAATAATCTAATCAACCAAAAAAATAGTGATATAAATGCATTATCTATATTAGTTATATTAATAATAATAAAAAAAATATATACAAACAAACCCTAAGAACCTAAGACACCCTACGGGCATCCTAGGGCGGACTTGAGCCCTATTAGCGCCTACGTAACTTACTAGTATCACCTAGCAAGTATCAAAGTCCACGTAGTTCGACTACCCTAGGACTCTCCTATTGTAATCGATCACATCATCAAAGGTATTTCAACCTAATTCAAGACTCTAACTTCGAGAGTTTTTATTTGTTTAAAATCATTTATTTGAAATCATTTCAAATTAAAAGACATTCATAAAATCCAAATATTCCAAATAATTCTTATCTTTAGAATTAAATTCCAATTGAAAATCTTTTTCAAAGATATTTCAAGAAAACAAATCATATTGAGAGGAATTTCATTCCAAAATAAAAATCTTTAAAACATTTCAAATCTTTTTTGAAAATCATTTAATAATCAAATATCTCATAAAATCATAATTATTTCATAAATATTGCATCAAAAAGCTTTTAGGAAATCTCTCGAAGATCGACTCTTAAATCAAATAAAATACACAATTCAAATCATGATCTTTACAACAAAGGAAATTCCTAGGGAAGGTCAAGTGACATTCCTAGCCTAGGGTCTCTAACTAGCCCTAAAGTTAATCTAAAACCCTAACATACTAATGCAAATGCATGCTGTGATTTAACTAAATTAATCAAACATTCACAAAATCAATTCTAATCATGCATGAAAATGTTCCTAAATGCATACTAATCAAACTATGTGATCCTAAACATATTTCTAAGTTAGATTTAGCCCTAAAATAATTTTTAGAAGTGATTTAAGGGCATAAACAAATCCGGACAGATTTGAATATGAACCTTTAACCACTCTAAAAATCGTGAAAACAAAGAATAAAAATGTGAAGATGACCTATCATGCTTTCTACATGAATATACTATAAAAAAACTATAAAAATCATGCAAAAATATGGCTTAAAAATGTTAATTAAACCACTTTAAAACATATATTCAAATCTGGACAGATTTGAATACATGTTCCAAATGGCTTAAAAAACATTGTTAATCCATAAAAAAATGACAAATAAACACCCTAGCATACGATCTAACATGCTATACTAAATTACCATGCAAAATGTATAAGAAAACTAACAACAAATATGCTTTAAACAACTATTTTAAACACAAGGGGAGGATCTTACCTTCGCACGCTCCCTCGTACACAATTTATATATTCAATCCATCAAATCCATATCAAGTGTTCAAATAATCATAAAAAACACAAACAAAAAGACTCAAGACTCTTCACATGTCAAAATACACATTAACGTACTCATGTTACCATTAAAATCACCAATCAATTATCATGAGATTCAAATAACAACACGAATATATTAACTTTTACTCTAAACATGCTCGCATACATGAAATAATAACAACGGACTCATCCTAAACATAAAATCATAACAAAAACTAACCCTAGCATGCTTACACACATAAAATCACAAGAAACTAACCCTAACATGCATACTCACATAAAATAATAATAGAACTACTTCTAATCATGCATACATACATAGAATAACAAGAAAACTAACCCTAACATGCATACTCACATAAAATAATAATAAAACTACTTCTAATCATGCATACGTACATAAAATAACAAGAAAACTAACCCTAACATGCATACTCACATAGAATAATGATAAAACTATTTCCAATCATGCATACGTACATAAAAATCATAATAGAACAAACTCTAATCATGCATATATACATAAAATCATAACAAAGTTAACCCTAACATGCTTATCCACATAAAATCACAATAAAACTACATTAACCCTAAACATGCATTCTAACATAAAATCTCGATAAAATTAACCAACCCTAGACATACATGCTAACATAAAATAATAACAAAAATTAAACCTAATCATGCATGCTCACAAAAAATAACAATAAAAGACAACCCTAATCATGCTTGCTAATATATAATCAAAATAAAACCAATCCTATTCATGATGAACATACTATTATCCTATATTAAAACTACATCCTATTCTAATCATGCATAAACAAATAAGAAACTACCCTAACATGTTAAACATTCTCAGAGTAAAAAGAAAAAGATGATTCATCTCATATGAGAATGAAGAGAACTTACATCATAGCATCACAGATTTATGTAAGAACTTAAGAAACAAGAATGAGGTTGAGAATTTACCCTTCTCCCTCCTTCTTGGCTAGCCTCCTCCAAGCTCCTAGCCTTGAGTTCTTACCCCTTCAATGGTGTAAGAATGAAGAGCCTCCAAAAATCTGTAGCCTCCTCTCCCAAAAACCCTAAAATTTTTCTCCTCCTTTTTCCCTCTCGTAATGCAACATATATAGGGTTAGGGTTTAAAACATTGAATGGCTAGGATTAATCTCTTTAAAAAACGATCCTAGGGCTTAGAATGAATCTCTCTAGGGTTTGAAAGCTGAAACCCTTCGAATTTATGCCAAAAAATCAAATCAAATCGGCCAAAATAAGTCAAGGTTTCAAAAATGGAAAAATTGGCTCGAGCCAGCTGATGGCCGTCCTAGGCATGGACGGTTGGCCGTCCTAGCTGGACGGTTGGCCGTCCTAGCTAGGACGGTCACCATGCTGACCTTCCCAATTTCGTTCCCAAATTTTAGGGTTTGCATAATTTGGCCATATTTTGGTCAAATCTGATCCAAATTCGATGGTTCAGGGCTCAAAACGACCGTGTTTTGATTCTCCACATTTTTAGAATGTTTTTCGGTTAAAATCAATTGACCATGGTCAAGGGTTTTAGTAAAAAGCTAGCCAATTGACCCGGTTGTGCCAAAATTGGTCAAATGACCATTCTCTGTTTTGTAAAATTGATCAATTAGGCTTGCACCACTTCTAAAAACATGGTTTCAACATGAAATTGGTACTTAACAACATGTTTTGAAAATCTTTTGTTTTGGTGAAAACGACCAATTCACGGTCAATTTGATCGAAATCCTAACTCGGCTCATTCTTACCCGTGAGATCGATTTTAGGCGAATCCATCCCAACCATTCAAAGGCTAAATTGACACACCAAATTCACTCCCCACATCCACATAAATCTCATGAAACAATCCGTTTCGAATTCGGAGGTCATTCGGAAATTATACGAGAAAAAGGACGAAAATGCCCTTCAAGTTGCAAAAACCCTAATTACCTATCGAGCTCTCATCAGAATGCCATGAAAATTTACAGGGATGTTCTAAAACACCTTAAAAGTCAAATGCAATACAAATGGGTTGATTCCAATCCAAATGTACACATGAAATAATGAATTGTCATTTTCCTCAGCAAAGGGCAATTTTGTCAATTTGGTCTTTACAAGGCCAATTCCTCACCCAATGATCAGCTATTCTAGTTAATCATTTGCATGGACATATGGTAGAAATAAATGGTAAAAATGGGGTGTCCACAGAAGCCCCTCGTTGGTGTTTCATGGCTTCGCCATGTAATACCAACGAAACAAAATGGCATCCCATTTTTGCCGCAACAAAAGAGGGATGATTCAACCATCATCTCACAAACATTGAGATTTATTTCCTGAACAAATCCAGAATGAAAATAATTCTTGGAAGTCACACTTCCAATTATTTTAAAATCAATCACATCAACAAACCACAAAACAAACATTTATGTGATATCTCACTCACATAAGCATACACAAATCATCATTTTATGTGATACTTCTCTCACATAAACACATACAAGCTATCATTTTATGTGATACTTCTCTCACATAAAATAGTCCAGATTCATTATTCTTATGGTACATCTCCCATAAGAAATATTATTTATATAGTACTTCTCCTATATAAACATTTTCGAACCATTATTTTATGCTTCACATAAAACAATTCAAACTCATTGTTCCTATGGTACATCTCCCATATGAACATATTATCAATTATATGGTACTTCTCCCATATAAGCCATTATTTTATGTTTCACATAAAATAACCTCAAATCATTCAAAATGTCATTTCATGCTTCACATAAAATAACTCAAGTTCATCGTTCACATGGTACATCTCCCATGTGAACCTATCATCAATTATATGGTACTTCTCCCATATAACCCATTATTTTATGCTTCACATAAAATAATCTCACATCACTATTTCATGTCTCACATGAAATATTTCAAACACATTATTTTATGTTTCACATAAAACAAATCAAATCCATCACTTTATATGGTACATCTCCCATATAAAGCATTATTTTATGTCTCACATAAAATAATCACACCCCATCATTTTATGTTTCACATAAAATAATTACAAGCAAATCAAAGTGTTATTTCATGCTTCACATAAGATAACTCAAATTCATAGTTTACATGGTACATCTCCCATGTGAACATATCATCAATTATATGGTACATCTCCCATATAAAGCATTATTTTATGTCTCACATAAAATAATTACACCTCATCATTTTATGCTTCACATAAAATAATCACATACAATTTCAAAATGTTATTTCATGCTTCACATAAAATAACTCAAATTCATAGTTTACATGGTACATCTCCCATGTGAACAATTATATGGTACTTCTCCCATATAATTCATTATTTTATGTTTCACATAAAATAATCTCAAATCATCATTTTATGTCTCACATAAAATTATTTCGAACAATTTCAAAATGTTATTTTATGCTTCACATAAAATAGCTCAAGTTTATCGTTCATATGGTACATCTCCCATATGAACATATCATCAATTATATGGTACTTCTCCCATATAAATACTTTCAAAAAATCATTTATATGGTACGTCTCCCATATAAATACTCAAAATCATCACTTAAGAGTGATTTATGCAAGAATGAATTAAATTTCCAAGAAAATTCAATCAAAATCAAGAAAATTGAGAAAAATCAAATTGAGAACACTGGTGGCCGTCCTAGCTAGGACGGTCACCATGTGTTGACCCGAAAATTTTTTTGTTTTTAAAGCCCCTCATGCTCATGTGCACTCTTGTGCTCATTCTAAACCACCTCCAAGCTTGGTTTTGCTCCAAAACCCTAGCTTTTGATCTTCAATTCATACATACTCAACCAAATCTTTGGTTTGCATTCTTAGCAACACAAAATCACCCTCGTCTCCTCAAGTTCTTCAAATTGTCTTCATTTGGTGTGAACCTCTCCATTTCTCACATACTCCATTCTCTTCAAAAATGGATCAATTACCTCCACCTTACTTAAAATATCCGTTCTTGGAAGTCAAGGCTAGATACAAGGCACCCTCATATGGAGATTCCCATCCACCATCTCTACTCTTGGAGCCTAGAACACATCTTTCATATATTCACTCCAAAGACAATGTAAGTTAAATTTCCTTAATAACTCTTGATTCATATGCAATTGGTTGAATTGAAATGCTTGTTTGCATGTTGATTGTTGATTTTCATATCATTGTAACCTTTGGGAAAAGCATGGGAGCCCCATTTCATAGCTTCACAAGCTTGTGAATGGTGCACACCAAGTGTTTGATGAAATGTCTCAATGAAGTAAGCTTTGATTTTTCAAATCAAACATATCCTAATCATGTTTCAATGATTTTTGTAGGATTTTAGAAAATATTTGCCATGATCAATCTTCTTTGAAAATATCATTTTGAAAATATGCATATCACATGTTTGATAAAATGCCTCAATGACACCATCATCCATTTTCTTCTTTACAAGCCATTTCATGTCATGTAAAGTATCTCAAAAATTTTCTATGATGTTTAATTTGATTAAAACACCATCAATTTTGAATTTGAAACCTTTTGGATTTTGGTGACACCACCCATGCCTTTGATAATGAATTATGTCATACAATATGCATACATCTTTTTTGTAAAAACCTTTTGAAAATGTATTGATCATTTTGGTTCATTCAAAGCATAAATTTTACTTCATTTCATGATATGTAAATCAATAGTCATGCTTGCATTGCATTTGAATCAAAGTTCCTTTAGAAATAACAACGTTTGCTTTGATGTGAATATAATCTCAAATGTGTTTATGCAGCCCAATTTCGAAATCCGTACCAGATACTCCTTGGGTAAACTCATCAAATGGTGGGAATTAATGGAAACACGCCAACCCCAAGCTAAGGCCATTGTTGAGCAAGCGGGCTTTAAGTTCTTCTTGGATTCTCTCTGGCTCGACAACATGGATCGAATGGCCATGATTGCTCTTTCTGAACTCTGGTGGGACACCACCAACACCTTCCACTTCGGGTTTGGGGAAATGACTATGACCCCATTTGACTTCACTATGATTACAGGACTTCATATTGGGGGCCAACCACTCGCCTTTTATGACGAAGCTCATACTGATGAAGAATACTTGTACAACCTTTTGGGCGTTGAAAATGTTCCTCTGACAAAAAGAGGAGTCATGCGCTCTTGGCTCTATAATCACTTTAGCATTCAGAGTGAAGAGGAGGGAGGGGAACCCGAGGATATTGCCCGTGCATTCATTTTGTATCTGCTCTCATGCACTCTCTTTGCAGGTACACAGGACATAGCCCCTCTAGGCTTTTTGAAGAGTTTGGAGATTACGGATAATATTCATCTGTATGACTGGGGCGGAGCTGCATTAGCGACTATGTATCGCTCCATGTGTGACAAATCACGAGATGCTGCTCAAGACTTCGGCGGCTTAGCTTTCATATGGCAGGTACTGATATCTGATGTCTTTAAATAAACTCTCTCTAAATCTTTGTCAATTTCTTGATCTTTCTCTCATGCAGGTATGGGCATTCATCTACTTGGGTCTTGGTTGTCCTCTCTTGAAAGAGGGGATTAACCAATGGCCATTTTTAGCCCGCTTTGATCCATGCCACAGGAAACACTCCAATCTCCATAGGTATGATTATGCTGCTGCCAAAGCTATCCTTGCCGGTCTCACTGCAGAACAGGTAAAATCCCAAACCACTGTCTTTCTCTTAAATCTTCTAAATTCAACTCTCATACTCTTCATAATCTTCAGGTGAACTGGGACCCATGGGGTACTTGGAGGACTACTTTGGCTCCCCCTCACATGCATAGTGTACTCCTAGCACATAGGCGAATTTTGTTTGAAGGGCCTGCTGGCAGGTACTGGTACTTGGGTGAAAGGGTCTGTCGCCAAGTCTATGGAAACATGGATGCAGCTAGAGTGCCTTTTCTGCCTCCTGCAAATATGCGCCATACTGATAAACTGAAGGGCGAGGCCCTGTTAGAATCTAAGAGAGGAGTGGATCTTTCTGCCTTCCTTTTCTCTGATGCGAGCTACGAGGTCTTCTGTCAACAATTCTTGATGCGCCCCTTGGCGACTGGAGAACCTCCTCAAAGGGTATGTAAATATAACACTTTCTTTCATCCCTGTAAATGCAATCACAAAACTTCATCTTTATGTCCACAGAGTCGCCGTTCCCGGGGTCAAAGCTCTAGAGCTGCTGCTAGTGATGATGATCAAGACACGAATAGGCCTCCTGCCTTACAGCCTGCAGACTGGAACATTGAGCTAATAGTTGAAGACAATTTTGTGACTTCTACTATTTCACGACCTTCAGTCGATGAGGGATATCACATAGATCCTTCTTACGAACAGGTGAACCTCCCACTGAATCAAACAACTACACATGCATTCCCACTGATATACTGACATCATTTATTTCTGATAGGTCCCTCGAGAGTATTGCCAGGATTACATCGATCTTACTACTGCCATGAGGCGTGACCTTCGCAGGATGAGCTTGAGGACTTCCGCTCTCACTCGTCAATAGGTAACTTCAAATCACATTCTCAAATTCAGCTTCCTTCCTTTTTCACGAACTGATCAAATTGTGAACACCGTTTCAGGCACCTGACCCACCACGTCATTCTTCAGCTGGCGAGGGATCTAGCAGAGGGATAAGGAGGAACTCTCGAAGACGTTGATCAATTCTCTATGAGACACTGGGTTTCTCTTTGAAAATCATATGTAATTTGTAAACATTTGTACTAAAACAAGTTTTCTCACTTTTATGGTGTATGTACATGACTGGAACTGTTCTGGCCATTATCTGCTCCGTTCTCCAGGTTATTCTGCGGTAATTTTGGTAGGGCTGAAACACACTTCTTTCTATTGGGCAACCCGATTGCTTCGCCAAATGGGGACCAAACAGACGATTCCATCTCTCTCAGAGCATACTTATACTTTCAAGGCGATCTCTCCATCATTGGTGAAGGCTTTGATGTCAAGGTGGCCATCTGTATTGCGCACAACTCACATTGATTTCTCTCATGGGCCTTTTGAACTGGATGAGGCTTATAGGCAATGGTTATCTCATAATATGGGTACTCAGGGACAAGAAATGAAGGCTAGGATCTCATGACTTATCGAAAGTCTTTCATATGAAGAGCGAGGGGACACTTCGTCACTTCCACCTACCGCTTTACAAGTAATACTTTACAAGAGAAGAAGAGATAATGACTCTGAAGAAACTTCAAGGAAGGAACGAAGGAATTGACAGAACTCTTGAAACACATTTCCCATGCTTTTTATTTAGAATGAATGGAATTAGGATCATATGGCATGTAATAGACCTTTGAAAGGTTTCTCTTTATTTCATGAATAAAAGAATTCTATCTTTTTAGTTTTAAATAAATCACTGCAAATAATTGCAATTGAAAACAAACACAGGGTTGTTTTGCCATAGGAAATTGGACCGCACCCAAGATAATCTTTATGGGCTGCCTACATATCTCCATCCTTTGAATATTTCTTTTCTTCATAAAACTTTCATCTTTCTTGTTTTGAATACTTGGAGAATCAGGTCCTTGTAGTTCATGGGATCAATTTGAAAAGCATTTTTTTTTTTGAATGCTTTACTTTTTGCCTAAGCAGCCTTTTCAGGTTTTCTACCTAGCGGGCCCTCTTTTTTTTTTTATTTTTTTATTTTTTTATTTGTACATGATACTTTTTCAATTGATCCAAATTGGTAGGTTGAGAGAATTCGATCCCATCTATGTCCATAAGACGCACGGCTCCGCCTGATAGTATCTCTTTGATGATGTAGGGTCCCACCCAACTTGGTTTGAACTTCCCTCTTGGATCATGAATTGGCATTCTGATTTCTTTGAGTACCAAATCCCCTTTCTTTAAGCCCCTGTTTTTAACTCTCTTGTTGAATGCTCGAGCTATCCTTCTCTGATAACCTTGAACATGGTACAGGGCCCTCAATCTCTTCTCGTCAATTAGGGACAGCTGTTCATATCTATCCCTCATCCAATCGACTTCTGCTAGTTGGCTTTCCATAACTACCCTTAGTGAAGGTATCTCTAACTCAATTGGTAACACTGCTTCCATACCATACACTAACGAGTAAGGCGTAGCCCCAGTTGACGCCCTAATGGATGTGCGATAACCCCACAATGCTAGAGGCAACTTCTCATGCCAATCATTGTACGTATCCGTGGTCTTCTTCAAAATGGTCTTCAAATTCTTGTTAGCTGCCTCTACTGCTCCATTAGTCTGCGGACGGTAAGGAGAGGAATGGTGATGTACTATACCATATTTCTTAAGAAGCTCTTCAGTCTCTTTTTTGAAATGCTGCCCATTGTCTGAAATAAACTCCCGTGGCACTCCATACCGGTAGATGATGTTGCACTGTATGAACTTGGCAACCTGCTTAGCATTCAAAGTCTTGTACGACACTGCTTCTACCCATTTGGTAAAGTAATCTATGGCCACCAATATGTACTCGTGCCCATTCGAGGCCGCAGGAGTGATCTTGCCGATGATATCAATGCCCCATGTTGCAAATGGCCATGGTGATGACATGGTAGTGAGTGGCATGGATGGCTGATGCTTACCACTTGCAAACACCTGGCACTTATGGCATTTCTTAACATGTTTAGCACAATCACTTTCTAAGGTCAACCAATAGTAACCCAGTCTCAGAATCTTCTTCGTAAGCATATACCCATTCATGTGTGGAGCCCCAGCCCCTTCATGTATTTCCTGAATGATCCGTTCTGCTTCATCTTCTGTTACACATAAGAGATGGACACCGTCATAAGATCTTTTATACAATTTCCCACTGCACAAGATGAACTGACTAGCCAACCTTCTCAAAGTTCTTCGGTCAACATAGGATGCTTCTGGCGGATACTCCCCTTTTTCTAGGTATTGCTGAATATCATGATACCATGGCTTCCCGTCATTTGGTTCTCCTTCCCTTAGGGCACAACAGTAGATGGGTTCTTCTCTAGATTCAATGATCATCGGTGCTACTCCCCCTTCCATTGGGATCTCTGCCATGGATGCTAGAGTGGCTAAGGCATCCGCAAACTTGTTCTTTTGCCTAAACAGGTAAAAGAATTTTATTTGACGGAATTCTTTCGCCAGTGTCTCTAGATAATCGTGATATGGCAGTAGCTTCTCATCCTTAGTCTTCCATTCTCCTCTAGTTTGGCATATGATAAGGGCTGAATCCCCATACACTTCGAGCTCTTCTACTCCCAAGGCCAATGCTGATTCCAAGGCTAAAATGCAAGCCTCATACTCAGCTATGTTATTAGTTGCCTTAAAGTTCAGTTTCACTGCCACAGGTATCATCACATCTTCAGGTGTCTCCAGACAAACTCCTATGCCACATCCTTTCCTATTCAATGCTCCATCAAAGTGCACTTTCCACACCTTCTTCTCTATCACAAGGATTTCTTCATCCGGGAACTGGTAATTGCCATTGTCTGCTTGTGAAGTGGCACATTCTGCCAGGTGTTCTGCTATAGCTCTTCCTTTCACTGATTTCTGCAGTACATATTGAATGTCGAATTCTGACAATAACAATAACCACCGCGCTGTTTTATAGGACAAAGCAGGCTTCTCAAGCAGATATTTCAATGGGTCCATTCGACTGATCAAAAGTACTTGGAAAGACATCATGTAATGGCGAAGCTTTTGAGTTGCCCACACCAATGCCACGCATGTCTTTTCCAAAGCACTATAGTTCACTTCATAATCCGTCATCTTCTTGCTGAGGTAGTAGATGGCATTCTCTTTCAAGGATTCTTCAAGATATTAAGCTAACATAGCTCCCATCGCGGTTTCGGTGACAGTTAAGTAGAGTAATAGCGGTTCACCTTGTCGCGGGGGAACCAGGATTGGTGGGTTGCTCAAATACCTTCTGATGGTATCAAATGCCTCTTGACATTCCTCATTCCACTTAGTCGGTACATCCTTCTTTAGCAGCTTGAAAATCGGCTCGCAGATGGTCGTCAACTGAGCTATGAAGCGGCTGATAAACTGAATTCGTCCCAAAAATCCCCGGATTTCTTTTTCTGTCTTTGGTGGTTGCATCTCCATGATGGCTTTGATTTTCCCCGGATCTACTTCTATCCCTCTCTGTGTGATCATAAAACCGAGCAGCTTCCCAGCAGTCACTCCAAATGCACATTTCTGAGGGTTCAGACGCAGCTTGTACTTGATAATTCTTTCAAAGAACTTCTTCAGAGCAGCTAAATGTCCTTCCCTATCCACAGACTTCACAATCATATCATCTACGTACACTTCCACCTCCTTGTGAATCAAATCATGCAGCAGTGTGGTAGCCATCCTTTGGTATGTCGTGCCAGCATTCTTAAGGCCAAAGGGCATAACCCGATAACAAAATGTCCCCCATTGTGTAATGAAAGCTGTCTTTTCCATATCTTGGGAAGACATTTTGATCTGGTTGTAACCCGAAAAGCCATCCATAAAAGACAAGAGTGCATGGCCAGCAGTGTTGTCGACCAATACATCTATATGAGGCAGAGGGAAATCATCCTTAGGACACGCCTTATTGAGATCTCTGAAATCAATACACATTCGTACTTTACCGTCCTTCTTAGGCACTGGAACGATGTTGGCTAACCATTCTGGGTACTCCACTACTTGTAGAAATCCGGCGTTCATATGCTTGATCACCTCATCCTTAATCTTCAAGGCCCATTCTGGCTTCATTCTCCGCAACTTCTGTTTGACTGGCTTCATGTTCGGATCAGTGGGGATGAAGTGTTGCACAATGTCGGGATCTATGCCTGGCATATCTTGGTACGACCATGCGAAAGCTTCAATGTTCTCTCTCAAAACCTCTACCAATGATTCTCTCTCTTGCGGCGACAGTGTTGATCCAATTTTAATTATTTTAGGTGATTCATCCGTCCCTAAATTGATTGAAATTAATTCATCCATGTTAGGTTGAGCGTGCCCCTTTCCATATTGCTCGTCGAGCTCAGGAGGAACATCCTCTCGCGGATCTATATTCATGCCATACAAATCCAACGATGATAAAAAAGAGACACTGCAAGAGAGATGAAAAGAGAATGAATATTTCTTTCATTAATTTGAAGGTTGAATAACAGAACACAGAAGATGAAACAAACTGACACTCATACCTCTTCAAATGAGGTTGAGGTTTTTATTGAAAACAAGGAAATCCTATACTACTACAAAGAAAGCAGGGAAATCCTATTCTACTGAAGACACCTACAAGTTATCATCAGATGGAAGTGACTCGATCTCCTCACAATCGCGGATGAAAGGACAATCTTCTAAGCCCCAATTTGATAAGGGTGGAATTGTAGGTTCAATTGGATAGATCGCCTCGACTTCATAAGTATGCACTTCGAGACACTGAACCGCCTGCTCGGGTTCTCTTCCAATAACCTGTACGTACTCAAACCCTGACAATAACACTTCTGACGGTTCCTGATTTATCTCACAGATTGGCACTCGAACACTTCGATTCATCTCCATATCTCCCTTCAAGGTGACCACTGATCCCTGGTGTGGAAACTTGATTTTCTGGTGAAGTGATGATGGTACAGCCCCGGTCGGATGGATCCACGGTCTTCCCAAAAGCAGATTAAAACTGGCTGGCACATCTAGGATCTGAAAATCAACATTGAATTCAACTGGCCCAATAACAACTGGAAGAGTCACCATTCCCACAACTTCTCTGCGAGTGTTGTAATAAGCCCTGACTGTCTGTCCTGATGGCGAAAACTCAGATGGTTCAATCCCCAATGTAGTAGTAGTACTGAGCGGACACACATTCAACGCTGACCCATTGTCAATCAAGACTGAAGGAACTCTCTTTCCCAAAATATCCACAGTGATATACAGAGCTTGCAGATGATTACTCCCGCTCTCGGGTAAGTCAGATTCAGTAAATGAGATGAACGGTCCATGATGAACCGGATTTACCAAACCTACCAAACCCTCAGGGGACGTATCAATAGGAACCTGCACTTGATTCAACAAACGAAGCACTGTCTGTCTGTGTTTCTGTGAAGCCATGAGCAATCCCCAAATGGTAATGTTAGCCTGTGTTCTCTTCAACTGTTTCAGTATTTCTTCCTCTTCTTCTATGACATCTGATCGTTGACCCTTCTCCAATTCCCCCAACGGATTACTGGCTTCCAAATGAGCTGGCTTGAAATGGCGTCCGCCTCGAGTCAGATGGTCTACTTCCTCATCACTGGCCCACAGATTCTCTATGGTTTCAGGTGTGTTCATGAGATCCTCCCATTCAATCATACCGATCAAATCACTAGAAACAGTGGATGTATAGGCAGAACTAGGCCATTTGTGGGAATCAACCCATGGGGATCTAGGGTAAGTAGCATGGTAGACAACTTCTCCGTCTTCTCCGGTGGCCTTAGCAACTGCAGAGGTCCTATTCTCAAACTGTTCCGGCAAGATATCCTGACTCAACTCTTCAGGTGAAGAAGGAATAACTGGTTCAACTTCTGCAGGCAAATCATCCCACCCTGTTGGAATGATAGGTTCATCAGAAATCTTTCTCGATGAATAGAGCACATAATAATCGAACTTACCACTTGATTCTCCTAACAATCCGACCTCCGGGTCTCCCGCTAGATACCTCTCTTTCAACTGACGTTGAGAATTCCCACTTCTAGGAGCTTCTTCGAGAACTTCAGGTTGCTCAGGTTCTTCATACTGATATAACTCTCCATCATCAAGTAAATCCTGAATCAGTTTCCCTAAAACTCTGCAATTCTCCGTGTCATGCCCGAAGATGTTGTGGTACTAACAAAAAGGCTTATGGAAGCGGGGTATGAGTGGGGTAATGAGGCCTTGGGACCGGGCTTGGTAAAAGGCTTCGGTTAAGGTAGTTTTGAGTGGGACATATGGGCGGATTGGGTGACGAATTTTTGGGTCGTCGAGGCCCAGGGCATTGATTTGAGCTGGTGGTGGTACAGCATGGGTTGGAAGAGGGTTACTGGTGACATTTGGTTGACTTGGTGGATTTGGTGGGGCAATGACTTTCTTGTCAATGAGGTCTTGGATTTCATGGCGAAGGCGCATGCATTGGTTGGTGTGATGGCCTTTAGATTGGTGGAACTGACAATACTCATTTTTCTTGAAGTTTCTGGGTAATGGATCTGGAAGAGGCCGGGGTTCCAAAGGGGTAAGGAGACCACGTGCCTTCAATTTCTCAAGGACACGTTCCAGGGACATGTATAGATTGGTGAATTGGCGGGCTGGCTCTCTAGCTTGGAATGGGCGGTTTGATTGGGTAGCCTGAAAAGGTTGGGCAATGGCATTGACTTCAGGGTTGGGTTTGCTGTTGAGAGGTGGTTGGCGGTTTCTGAAAGGTTCTTCGGCCTTGAGAGCCCCACTAGCCAGAGCATCTTCAACTTGAGTACCGGCAATAACAAGGGCTTTGAAGTTAGGGAAATACTGCGAGAACAAGTACTTGTTGTAAATGGGCAAGAGGCTCTTCAGCACCATCTGCACCTGCTCATCATTTGTAGGCCTGTGGGTCATCTGCGAAGCTTTCGCCCTCCATCTGGAAATGAAGGCAGAGAAACTCTCCCTCGGTTCCTGCTTAGTAGTCTCAAGATCCCTACGAGTCACATCAATCTCAGTGTTGTACTTGTAGTGATTAGTGAACTCATTACAAACATCTTCCCATGTCTTCAACTTAGTCTCATCTAAGGATAAAAACCACTTCAAGGCTGACCCTTTCAGTGATTCATGAAACATCTGAGCCAACAGCTCATCATCAGCTCCACGAGGTTGCATCGCCCTCACATACATCTTCAAATGGGTTTTAGGACAACCCATCCCATCAAACTTCTCTAATTCCGGCATCTTAAAACTGAACGGCATACGGGCCTTGGGGAACAGTGAAAAGGATGTCACATCAACCATGTCATCAGACCGACGCATCCCCTTCAGGGCTTTCTCTAAGGCTTCAACCTTACTCGACAACAGGATCGGATCCCCAGAGAGGAATCTAGATCCACTGGGCTCGCCATCCAGATTTATGGGCTTAGATTTGGCTCCTGCCTGGGCCTTGGCACTGTCATCAACTTGGGCTGGAATAGGTGGATCAGAGGTACTCTTCGGGTTCTCTAAGTGGGCCTCCCTATCCTGATCTGTACTGGTCTGTTTATCTTGGGACATTTTCTTAATCTGTTCAGTCTCACGGGCCAGGGCATCAATTCGGTCCATGATAGCATTCAACACTGTAGCAGTGGTACTGGATTCTCCGTCAGCCGTTGAGGATACACTCGGGGGTTCAACACTAAAAAGACGCCCTCTAGAATCACGAAGCCAGGCCAGAATTCTACACCACGAAATGGGCTTTTTTAGAAAAAAGGGACAAGTCCATGATACTCGAAACCTACTGACAGACTATCAAGGAGGTGCTATCCAAACAGAGAGAAAGAGAAAGGAGAAAACCGTCCTATCATAATTCCAACTCATTTCCCTATCTCACAAGGGCACTTCCTTAGAAATTAGGAAATAAATCAGAATCACCAATAGGGAAATAAAACATGATCAACCAAACAAGGCATAAAGAGCAACACCAAGGACCAATCCTTCATTCTCAGGGCACTTTCCTTTGAATCGAAGGTCTTAGTCAAAACAAGCCAAAACAACCTAGTCACAGAAAAGGGTATGTACCTTTAGAATATTCTCTTCCATCCTCAAAATAGTCCTTTCATTCTAAGGACCAAAATCCTTAAAATAAAAGGGCCTATATTAAAAATATGAAAGTTTATCCAAGGGTACATATCCCTAAGTTCTAGCATTCACAAACAAGGCTCACATCAAATTGGGACAATTTCGGCAGCATAACGACGCAATTATGTGCTAAAAGAAATTTGGCAGCATAACGGCGTAGGTATGTGTCAAGGGTAAATTTTGACAGCATAACGGTACAGTTAAATGCCAAAAGGAATTTCGGCAGCATAACAGTACAATTGTGTGTCGAAATTTCGGCAGCATAACAGGTGTGTGCAAGCACTGTAGGGTAGAGTGTCTTACAGGCTGTCTACATGGACTAATGCAAAAGGTGGGTTCAAAGGTTCCTATTGCAGACCAATCCATATACCTAACCACATGTGACACATGGCGTGCCGCGTGGGTCAAACAGTACTGATTGGTCATTGATATACCCCGAAGGGTACTTGACAATAGGTTGATGGCTTCGTCATGATTGCCCTAGTGTCGAGTGGAGACAGGGATCAGGACTAGACCATCGTTTGGCAAGGCAACATCGTCCTATCACACAATGACATGCAGCTAATATAACTAAAATGATATGCAGTCACACAAATGCAAGTGGTTGATTTTAATTAATTTAAGAAATTAAATAGCCCAATTAAATTAATGAAGTTTAGCCCTCGACATCCCCAGCGGAGTCGCCAGTTCTGTGGACCAGCCTCGTGGACGGGGCTTTATGTGGCGTGAGTCCACATCATCACCGGGCGATGTGATTAAATGGGGTTTAGAAAACAAACAAAGGAGTCGCCACCTTATTTTTAAGGAATAAGGAAACCATAAAAATATTTTATTTTCAATAAAACAAACTCCATTTTCAATGAAAAGACAGTCTACAAACCAGAGTTGGATCCGGGGGCTAGGTTACGACGTGGGAAGGTTCCAAGCTTTCACTTGTAGGCACCCACCTCGCCCTAATTAAAGGACTTCTAATTTATTTGGGCTATTTAAATTTCTCAATGCAAACAATCCTAAATAATCTAATCAACCAAAAAAATAGTGATATAAATGCATTATCTATATTAGTTATATTAATAATAATAATAAAAATATATACAAACAAACCCTAAGAACCTAAGACACCCTACGGGCATCCTAGGGCGGACTTGAGCCCTATTAGCGCCTACGTAACTTACTAGTATCACCTATCAAGTATCAAAGTCCACGTAGTTCGACTACCCTAGGACTCTCCTATTGTAATCGATCACATCAATCAAAGGTATTTCAACCTAATTCAAGACTCTAACTTCGAGAGTTTTTATTTGTTTAAAATCATTTATTTGAAATCATTTCAAATTAAAAGACATTCATAAAATCCAAATATTCCAAATAATTCTTATCTTTAGAATTAAATTCCAATTGAAAATCTTTTTCAAAGATATTTCAAGAAAACAAATCATATTGAGAGGAATTTCATTCCAAAATAAAAATCTTTAAAACATTTCAAATCTTTTTTGAAAATCATTTAATAATCAAATATCTCATAAAATCATAATTATTTCATAAATATTGTATCAAAAAGCTTTTAGGAAATCTCTCGAAGATCGACTCTTAAATCAAATAAAATACACAATTCAAATCATGATCTTTACAACAAAGGAAATTCCTAGGGAAGGTCAAGTGACATTCCTAGCCTAGGGTCTCTAACTAGCCCTAAAGTTAATCTAAAACCCTAACATACTAATGCAAATGCATGCTGTGATTTAACTAAATTAATCAAACATTCACAAAATCAATTCTAATCATGCATGAAAATGTTCCTAAATGCATTCTAATCAAACTATGTGATCCTAAACATATTTCTAAGTTAGATTTAGCCCTAAAATAATTTTTAGAAGTGATTTAAGGGCATAAACAAATCCGGACAGATTTGAATATGAACCTTTAACCACTCTAAAAATCATGAAAACAAAGAATAAAAATGTGAAGATGACCTATCATGCTTTCTACATGAATATACTATAAAAAAACTATAAAAATCATGCAAAAATATGGCTTAAAAATGTTAATTAAACCACTTTAAAACATATATTCAAATCTGGACAGATTTGAATACATGTTCCAAATGGCTTAAAAAACATTGTTAATCCATAAAAAAATGACAAATAAACACCCTAGCATACGATCTAACATGCTATACTAAATTACCATGCAAAATGTATAAGAAAACTAACAACAAATATGCTTTAAACAACTATTTTAAACACAAGGGGAGGATCTTACCTTCGCACGCTCCCTCGTACACAATTTATATATTCAATCCATCAAATCCATATCAAGTGTTCAAATAATCATAAAAAACACAAACAAAAAGACTCAAGACTCTTCACATGTCAAAATACACATTAACGTACTCATGTTACCATTAAAATCACCAATCAATTATCATGAGATTCAAATAACAACACGAATATATTAACTTTTACTCTAAACATGCTCGCATACATGAAATAATAACAACGGACTCATCCTAAACATAAAATCATAACAAAAACTAACCCTAGCATGCTTACACACATAAAATCACAAGAAACTAACCCTAACATGCATACTCACATAAAATAATAATAGAACTACTTCTAATCATGCATACATACATAGAATAACAAGAAAACTAACCCTAACATGCATACTCACATAAAATAATAATAAAACTACTTCTAATCATGCATACGTACATAAAATAACAAGAAAACTAACCCTAACATGCATACTCACATAGAATAATGATAAAACTATTTCCAATCATGCATACGTACATAAAAATCATAATAGAACAAACTCTAATCATGCATATATACATAAAATCATAACAAAGTTAACCCTAACATGCTTATCCACATAAAATCACAATAAAACTACATTAACCCTAAACATGCATTCTAACATAAAATCTCGATAAAATTAACCAACCCTAGACATACATGCTAACATAAAATAATAACAAAAATTAAACCTAATCATGCATGCTCACAAAAAATAACAATAAAAGACAACCCTAATCATGCTTGCTAATATATAATCAAAATAAAACCAATCCTATTCATGATGAACATACTATTATCCTATATTAAAACTACATCCTATTCTAATCATGCATAAACAAATAAGAAACTACCCTAACATGTTAAACATTCTCAGAGTAAAAAGAAAAAGATGATTCATCTCATATGAGAATGAAGAGAACTTACATCATAGCATCACAGATTTATGTAAGAACTTAAGAAACAAGAATGAGGTTGAGAATTTACCCTTCTCCCTCCTTCTTGGCTAGCCTCCTCCAAGCTCCTAGCCTTGAGTTCTTACCCCTTCAATGGTGTAAGAATGAAGAGCCTCCAAAAATCTGTAGCCTCCTCTCCCAAAAACCCTAAAATTTTTCTCCTCCTTTTTCCCTCTCGTAATGCAACATATATAGGGTTAGGGTTTAAAACATTGAATGGCTAGGATTAATCTCTTTAAAAAACGATCCTAGGGCTTAGAATGAATCTCTCTAGGGTTTGAAAGCTGAAACCCTTCGAATTTATGCCAAAAAATCAAATCAAATCGGCCAAAATAAGTCAAGGTTTCAAAAATGGAAAAATTGGCTCGAGCCAGCTGATGGCCGTCCTAGGCATGGACGGTTGGCCGTCCTAGCTGGACGGTTGGCCGTCCTAGCTAGGACGGTCACCATGCTGACCTTCCCAATTTCGTTCCCAAATTTTAGGGTTTGCATAATTTGGCCATATTTTGGTCAAATCTGATCCAAATTCGATGGTTCAGGGCTCAAAACGACCGTGTTTTGATTCTCCACATTTTCAGAATGTTTTTGGGTTAAAATCAATTGACCATGGTCAAGGGTTTTAGTAAAAAGCTAGCCAATTGACCCGGTTGTGCCAAAATTGGTCAAATGACCATTCTCTGTTTTGTAAAATTGATCAATTAGGCTTGCACCACTTCTAAAAACATGGTTTCAACATGAAATTGGTACTTAACAACATGTTTTGAAAATCTTTTGTTTTGGTGAAAACGACCAATTCACGGTCAATTTGATCGAAATCCTAACTCGGCTCATTCTTACCCGTGAGATCGATTTTAGGCGAATCCATCCCAACCATTCAAAGGCTCAATTGACACACCAAATTCACTCCCCACATCCACATAAACCTCATGAAACAATCCGTTTCGAATTCGGAGGTCATTCGGAAATTATACGAGAAAAAGGACGAAAATGCCCTTCAAGTTGCAAAAACCCTAATTACCTATCGAGCTCTCATCAGAATGCCATGAAAATTTACAGGGATGTTCTAAAACACCTTAAAAGTCAAATGCAATACAAATGGGTTGATTCCAATCCAAATGTACACATGAAATAATGAATTGTCCTTTTCCTCAGCAAATGGCAATTTGGTCAATTTGGTCTTTACAAGGCCAATTCCTCACCCAATGATCAGCTATTCTAGTTAATCATTTGCATGGACATATGGTAGAAATAAATGGTAAAAATGGGGTGTCCACAATAACGCAGCGGCAAATGTTTATTATCATTAAAACCATATAACATATGTTGGATTGGAACCATTTAGGCTAACATATGTAATAATTGTAAAAGCATAAATGTTCTAACTAAAGAAGAAAGAAATTTATTAGAATTTGCAGATTATATTCATACCCCTGAAGAAAAGAAGAAATACTTAGAAAACTTATATAATATTTTATCAGTTAAGAATTCAAATAATCTAGAAAATAAAATAATAAAAATAGATGAGACTAGCAGTATGACCAATATATTAAAAAGATTTAGAGTATCTTCTAATAAAGTAACCATAGAAGATTTAAGAAAAGAAGTAAAAAAAAAATAAATTTGAAATAAGAAATCTTAAAAACCAAATTAATAGCCTAGAAGAAAGTCAGGGAATGTTTGCACAAGAATTAATAAAATTAAAATTTGAAGATAAAGGAAAATGAATTATAGAAAATGAAGATGAGCCTTAAATAGAATTTGAAGATTTAGAGACCTCAAGAGAAGTTGATATTTTACATTTTGCCACAATAATTAATTATCAAAAATGGCATGTTTATGTAACAATAGGAAATGATAAAATACATCATATGCAATTAATAACGTTAGTAGATTCAGGAGCAGATATGAATTGTATCATGGAAGGATTAGTCCCAGTACAATACTTAGAAAAAACATCAGAAAGCCTACATACATCAGATGGTATAAGAATGCGAATACAATACAAATTGTCTAATGCACAAGTTTGTAATCAAGGAATTTGCTTAAAAACATCCTTTATATTATTATAAGATACAACAAAACCCGTAATATTAGGAACACCATTTTTACAAATGATTAGACCTCTTACGGTAGATGATGAAGGAATTAAAACAAGAATTTTAGACCAAGATTTAACTTTTGAATTTATCGAAGCACCAAAAACAAAAGAATTAAATAGAATTAAAGAAGTATTAATAACAAAACAAAAAAATTTAATAAGTAAAAGAAAACATAATGAATCATTACAAAAAGAAATTAATATTATGAACATAGATAGAAAACTAGAGGCTAATAAACTTAAAGAAAAAATAAGTCAATTTGAAGAAAAAATAAAAACAGAAGTATGTTCAGATTTACTTCATGCTTTTTGGAATAGGAAAAAACATATAGTTAGTCTTCCTTATATAAAAGATTTTTCTGAAAATGATATACCTACAAAGGCAAGACCAATACAAATGAATAAATAAATGATAAAATATTGTCAAAAAGAAATACAAGAATTATTAGACAAAGGTTTAATAAGAAAGAGTAAATCACCATGAAGTTGTTCTGCTTTTTATGTAAATAAGCCAAGTGAAATTGAAAGAGGAACACCTAGATTAGTAATAAATTATAAACCCTTAAATAAAGTATTAAGCTGGATAAGATATCCAATACCTAATAAACAAGACCTCTTAAATAGATTACATGATGCTGTAATTTTTAGTAAATTTGATATGAAATCAGGATTTTGGCAAATTCAAATAAAAGAAGAAGATAGATATAAAATAGCCTTTAATGTACTATTTGGCCAATATGAGTGGAATGTAAAGCCTTTTGTCTTAAAGAATGCACCCTCAGAATTTCAAAATGTTATGAACAATATTTTTAATGCCTATACAGATTGGAGTATAGTTTATATAGATGATGTATTAGTTTATAGTAATAATTTAGATAAACACTGGAAACACTTAGAAACATTCTTAAAGATTGTTAAGAAAAATGGATTAGTTGTTTCAGCCTCCAAAATTAAATTATTTCAGACCAAGATTAGATTTTTAGGACATTGGATACACAAGGGTACAATTATTTCGATAGAAAGAAGTTTAGAGTTTGACAACAAATTTTTAGATGAAATAAAAGACAAAAAACAATTACAAAGATTTTTAGGAAGTCTTAATTATGTAGGAAAATTTTGTAAAGACATACATAAAATATGAAAACCCTTATATGATAGACTAAAAAAAATCCACCAGAATGGACAGAAGAACAAACTAATACTGTAAAATAAGTTAAATCTAGAATAAAGAGTTTACCTTTATTACATATTGCTAATTTTAATAGTTTTAAAATTGTAGAAACAGATGCTTCAGATTTAGGATATGATGGTATTTTGAAACGAAAAGTTTCAGGACAAGAACAACTAGCTCGTTTTACTTTGAGTATTTGTAGTACTATTAAAAAAATATATATATCTATAGTATTATGTATTTCAGAGTTTCAAAGTGATCTTTTAAATCAAAAGTTTTTATTAAAAGTAGATTGTAAAAGTGCAAAAAACAGTTTTAGAAAGAGATGTTAAAAATATTGCTTCTAAACAGATTTTTGCTAGATGGCAAGCTATTTTAAATATTTTTTATTTTGATATAGAATTTATTAAAAGAGATTCTAATTCTCTTCCAGATTTTCTCTCTGGAGAATTTCTACCGGAAAATCATGACAGAAAAGCCAAAGCACACAACAAAAGCAGAATATGCTATTAAAAAGAGTTCGAGTTCTCCTTTGTCAAGTTCTTCAGTCTCAAAATTAATAATTATGGAATCCCTTTTAGTCCAAATCAATATTCAGTTTTAGCTTCTCCAAAGCCAAATTCCTTCAGTCAAGTGTTAAAGAATCCTCCTAGTCAACCTTCAGTTGTAAGAAATATGGCTCAATTTGAAATTAAGTCTCTAGCTCCAATTTCGCCTTCAAATCCATCTCAAAATCCTTTCGATCTGAGGCCTCAGTATATTTATAAATCAGATTTACTACCAGTTTTAATCCTAGAGCATAAATATCAAAAGTCCAATCCATCTCAGATAATTCCAGAAATTTTCCTCCTTCAGCGCCATTGGCCTAGTTGTATAGGAGATAAATCAAGAAAATTTTATGAATTCATTCTAGTTGATACTGATTCAGTGTTAATCACTCATACTCCTAATAAGTTTAATCCTAATGAAACAACTTTTTCCAAGTGTCAAATTCTTAAAGTTCTTATTTTTGAATTTTGGAACCAAGCTCCACACACTCCTAAAAGTTTTTCAGTAGATTCCATTACTTCAATTATATTGAAGCATGGGATAAGTATTTTCTTTTCCAGAACAGCAATTATAATCATACTTGGTTTTTCCATTTTTGCCCAAAAACTAATCTTAATTTTCCCTTATGATTCAGCAAATGGTTTCATAATTTTAGTCCAGATAGTAGAATTTTTCCTCCTCATGTCTTAGAAGGTTTTTAGTATTATTGTGAAAATTTTACTTTTCCAGAATACATGAAGGACTCTCCGCCATTGCTAATTTTTTTAGCACAACTTAGTCTCTGTTGGATAGCAGGATGAGAATATATCTGTTCTACTATTGCTCTATTTCCTTGCCCAATTCATTTATGCCGCAGATTCAAATTTAAATGGCGGGAACCAGTCAAGATTGATAAAGTAACCAAAAAAGCATTAGAAGAATTTTTCAGAATTAATTCCCACTTATGCAAGAATCCTCCTTCCTCATAAAAAGACCAGTCTTTCCTTTCAGCAAAAGCGTTAATTCAGAGTAATCTTGAAGCCTCAACTTCAAAATCAGAGTTTAAAAAGAAAATGAAAAAAGCTTTATCTCAAGTAGGTTCAGACTCAGATGAAGATACAGCAGAAGTTTCAAGATCTACTCAAGATCTCCAGCAAAATGAAGAAGATTGTTACAGTTTAGATTTTTTCTCTTAGATGTAGAAGTTACGTCATTGGTTATGCTCCAGTTTATATAAAATTTCACAATAAATATGGGATTAGATTTTCTCGTAGATCCAGCCCACAGCATTAGACTAGTTCGGCGCAGACCATAGCAAAGTCTACAGCTGACTATATTAGTAGACTGTACTTTATAGGAACAGATGGTAAAGTAATGAAAAAAAAAAGTCAAAAGTCAAAAGTTGAAAGAGACACATGAATTAATACCCTTCTAAAGTTATCAGAAGATGAAAGCTCATGAGAATGCAAGGATCCCTCTCCAAAGTCCAAGAAAGTCCAAGCATTTAAAGCAAGTATTTATTAGTTGTAGTACCTAGTCTAGGATAGTATACGTAGGATAATTATACTAGTTTGCAGAAGATAAGTTTGCAGAAAAAACTTAGAATAGTATTCTTCTATTAATCTAGAGTGTAATTATAATATGATATTTATAATTACACTCTAGATTAATAGATTATATTTTAGATTTATTGAATTAAAAAAAACGACTTGTATTAATTGTTTTTAACTTTCTAAAACAAAAACAATAGTTATAATACAATTAAAAATTTAAAAGAATATTTTATAAGAAAAAACAAATATAATTAATAATATGGATTATTGGGCTAAACTTTATTTTATTTTATTTTATTTATTGTTACTTTACATAATGGTTAATACTTAATTGTTATTTTGTTCAATTGTTTAATTATGTGGAAGTGCAAATTTTACATTCTTACTTGTTATAACACAAAAAAAATCTAGACCTTATATAGCTATGATAAAATGAATATTAGGGAATTTTTTAATATCTATATTTAATGAAGAACCGCGGTCCAATCCGGTCTAATCCAATCCAATTCGAATTGAATTTGGATTGGTCTAGAACTGGTCTGAAATCAATTAGAATTGGTCCCGATCCTGGAAATCCTAATCTTAATTAATTTGGATTGGTTATTATTTACCTTTAATCTCATTTGATCCGATCCAAGTTGCACCCTTACCTGCTGTTTTATTTTATTTTATTTTATTTTTAATCATTTTAGGGAAAGAGAAGAGTCTCTTATTTAACAAAATTCTATCTATGATCCATCAAATCTCTTATATTAGGAGGGTTGGATAGATTAATTGGCAGACTTCTTCTTTTGTAAAAAATTAGAGTGAAGGCCAAAAGAATGTGCATTTGTAGTTTCATATAGGGGTGTGGGCGAGTCGGGTGGAGGGTAAAACAACTAACCAACCTGCCATTGGCAGGTGGCTAATCCTCCCACCCACCAACCAGCCCGCTTATCTCAAAAACCGGCAGATTGGTGGAATATATGGCGGGTTTCAACTGGCGGGTTGGGGGATTGAGTGGGTGAAGTATTAGTATTATTATTATTTTTTTTATAAACACTTAAAGTTCCTAAAACATTTTTAACAAACAAAGTCACCTCAAATTCGTATATAACAATGCAATATTGTGTTCTTTTGTAATCAAACTGTAATCCAAACAATTCTTTCAACACCAATAAACTAAAGTGCAAAAATAATTACCCTACAATAATAGAAGTTACTGATTAGATACATAATAATAAAGGTTCTTTGTTATTAAAAATTCTTACAAATTAACATATGGTTTTACGTGAAAGAATGTGAGTAATGAGGATTCGCAACGGAAGAAACACAATAAAACTTTTATATAAAATTGAATCATCACTCACAATCAATACAAGAATCGAACGCAAGCATTGGATCATGAATATAAACAAGAATACATATTTAAATAAATTAAATACACTCACTTGTATTGCCTTAGTTGAAACCTCGAATCGCATCCAAACCTCGAATCGTATGAAGCCTCCAAGGTATCCACACGAACCCAAGTCCCTTTAACTTCCCTGCAATTAATCAATGCTTGATCAAAACCAAGCTAGATATGGAGAGAAGAATTTGGCCATTGGAGGGGAGAAGCAAGCTCATGGCCTCCTCTTGGTTGATGAATGCCTCCTATTCTATTTTAGGGTTAAGTGGACTTAGTGCTAGTATGCACCCATCCCTATGTATTTATAGGCAAATACTAGGGTTTCTAATTTGCAACTTGGTCCTCCCTAATTAACAATTAATTAAAGAGACCACACAAGTTATATAAATTAGAAACTTAACCCTCTCATAAATTAAAGAGCTTTCTAGCTTGTGTCCTTTTGTGTGTGACCCTTTGGGTTCACCTCAACCTAGTAGTGGACAGAGACATCTCAATGTCTCATAAAAATAGAAACTTTCTATTTATGATTCAATTGGAACAATTCCAATTTTGCCCTCAATGATAACACTTTATCATTAGGCATTCACTAGTCATGAAAGACATCTAGCAACATATCATGATTTACCCTAGGTGTGAGTGAATAGCAGAACTAAATGAACCCTTCATGTTACTTAATTCTTCATCCCCTAATGTCACTGTTAAGATAATCAGGCATGGTTATTAAGTCAAACCCTATCTTAACAACTTGTTATATGTTCTACAAAGTAGAATCTCAATAAGGTGAACCCGATGAAACTCTTTTCACAGTTCACCTATCACCATGGCCATAGATTCAAACTGAGAATTATCTTTGTGAACGAACCCTGACATTCTGTCTCATCAAAGTGAGAGTGATGATTCCTTCTTGCGCACTCATTTATCTTTATACATAACCCACTAGAGCCAATGAGTACCGATTACACCCTAATGGTTAAGGATGTATGAGATACTATCAAACTCTAGTAACTTATGCACAAGATAACTATGGTGCCTCAGGTCTAAGGATTACCAAATTAATGGACGTAACATAAGAATATTCATTTGACTTTAACTCCATAAGAATATTCTTGCAGATCATGTTCAGTGTACATATTCTCTAATATGCACTCATAGATTAACTATAGTGACACTACACAGATAGGAAAGACTACATATCCTCCCATTGGAGCTAGTTTAAATTTGTGCTAATCTTAATGGTTTATAAATGTCCACTTTAATAAACCTATGAGCAGGAACTTCTTTATAATAAATGTGTATGAGAAATATAAGTCTCCCTATCTCAACAACTTGAGATACATATTTCTCTTATAATTTATTCATGGACCTTATCATATATATATTTAAACATATAAGATAAGTTGTACCTTCTAATTAATATAATATGAAATTGACATGCCCTTTAGGATTGGTTTTAGGACATATCTCTAACAATCTTCCACTTGCACTAAAGCCAATCATCATAGTATCTTATACTAGTCTTCGAAAGACATGACTTCTAACACTCATCTAAGGTGTTATGGCAAAGGAGACTCTATGCAAACAAACTTTGCAATTTTATTATTTCTAATAATAGTATTTAAACTAAAATCCGCTACCAACTCCGATGCCATAGTAAATGAGACCTGTGTTCTCAAAAGAAAACACAATACTAGACATTCCTTTAGGCAATTTGTAAATGGCATCCCTTTGTAAAATTTCTTTTTATATACATGTATTCCATTCTTAAACTCTTTTAAGAATATATATATGTTTCTATTCAAAATCAATATTCTGAATCAACAATCAATATCTGCTAACAACCACTTGTAGCATTAATGATATTAATTTAAGTACATTAACTTTAATCATACGAGTCTCCATATTTCTCAAATATTATGCTCATATGAAATCCTTCGCAAAATTGAATTTTTAAGAGATTTGAATTCCTATAACGATTATGGAATTCATAATACTATGTTAGTATTAAAGTACGTATTTTATAAAGAAAGTCAAGAATAATATCGTTGACATGATTGCTCCCACTTTCCCTTTTGAAATAAGGTATTTTATGCATTAAACTTTTTAATAACATAATATTCCTTTTGATGTTTCACTAAGGTATAGTTCTCAACTATTGTGGAAATATTGTTTTCCAATAACTCTTTATTTGAGAAAATAAACTTTTAAAGTTTATCTGAAATATCTCATAATTCCAAATAATCTCCAAACTTTATCGTTTAACATATTTAAGGTCTATTATTGATATAAGATTCAACCAAATGTTCTTAATATTTTTCTTTTAGTTTTACTTCATATGAATCATTTGAACACTTCAAATATTCATAGTTTTGAATCATTTGAACGCTTTTAAATATTCAAATAGATATGAAGAATACAAACTAAAATTTAAGGTTTATACATCTTATGTATTATCATTTTAATCTCCTTATAAAATAAGGTGACCGGTTCATATTAATTAATGAATCAAAATTCATTTATTAATGTGATCCTCAAAGTTGAATCCTTATATATCATTTTTATGCATTTATTCAAAAACATTCATAAAGAGTCAAGAACTTAAAATTAATTGCCAGAAATAATCTAAAATATCCAATATCATAGATTATCTGTTTTAAATAAACAAAGTATTTAAAATTAAATAAAACCTCAACAAGAAGTTTTAAAACAACTGGCAATTTAATAAAATTTCTATAAACTCTAAATAAACTAATCAAGTATCAAGCTTCTATGTCAAATATATGTAGCAACTGTTGATTTATTTCCAAATAAAGAAAGCCTAACATCTACTCGATCTTTTGCTTCCATTTGTCTTCTACATACAATCGCATTGTATAAGAAAACACAATTAGGTATCGGATACCATAAGCAGAATAATACTTATTCTTAATTAGTATTTGAATAAAGCATAGGACGTACCATCAGAAGAACCATTCTTCAAGCTAGGTACTCCTTGTAGTTTCTCTTCCAATGACTTGACTTACTGTACTGAAAACATTTTTCCTTCAGACTTCTATTTCTTAATGCCTCATTTTGGCTTATCTTGAGACTTCTTCTTCTTTCCCTTACCCTTAGGTTTGGTCTTAGAAGTGAAAGCTCCATTGATAGCCAAAACATTCCCTTTGATTCATTTTTTAAGGCCTCCTAGCAGTTACTAGCATATACGTCAAATCAGTGAGGAAAAGAATCGTATTCACATCACACATGTAAAAGTTCATGATGAATTACTTGTGACTTGCAGGAAGGGAATGAAGCAAGATGTAAATGCCATTTTCAGCAGTGATCTTAACATTTAGATCATGCAATGAGTGAATGTTCCAGAGATCATCTTGATGCAGTGCTAATTAACAGATGTCCCATTCATCATCTTATATGAGAAGAGTTCACTAATAGGATTGTTCCTTACAATTCTGCTCTGTGAACCATAAAGTTCCCTCATATGTACCTTACATCATTATCAAGTCACTTACTAGAAGTGTCTTTCTTCTCCTTAGATGCCCTCTTTAGGTAAAACATTGGGGCATGAGGTATTGACCATGTAGTCTATTTTATCAGCGGCTAAGACTATTTTCAGGTACCAGTTAAATAATTGTCACTAATTATTCTAGAGATCAGGTTTAATGGAGCCACCTACAACAGAAAATAATAAATATAATTTCATATTATTAAACCATAAAAACTTTTTGATCTTTAAGTTTTATGGTACTTCCCATTATTTCATTCAAATCTTATACTCCCTTTGATGAGACTTGGGAACTTAAACATTGAATTTCCTTAGTGGAGATTGGGGTCCCTTTAAGAATTAGTAGTCCTCACATAATAGTTTCTTGGATACTAACCCTTAATGAATGGATAACTCTTTATCCTAAGCTTCTCAAAGCAAGTTCCAATCGTCCTTTAGCCTTTAAAATATAGTACCCTCACATAATAGTTTCTGTATATTTTAGTTAAGTCATACCCACCATTCACACAAGTATGGTCAATGTTCAGATGCACGCCTCACATAATAGTTTCTTGGGATGCACCAGCTTCTCACCTTATGATATCCTATATGCGATAAGATAAGATGAATCCTCAAGATGGACATGTTTCCACATATCTACGGCCAAACACACCCATCACAAGAATTCCCTTACCTCAGTGGGAGGCTAGGATAAGGCTTATGCCTCTTCCTTACAACTTAATTTTGAAATAAAGGGGTTTTGTAAAGGTCTCATACATCACATGCATCACATATAGATATCGTATACATATAAAGATTTAGACCTATATTTATTATTAGTCCTTAATTATCCTCCCACTGTCCTTCTAGAGGCTACGGTGGATTCATCTCGAACATATAATAAATTAGGTCTAGGCTTTAGCAAGCATACATCATATATATAAATGGGCCTTGGAATGATTATGGACTTTTAAGGGTGGGTTTAATCTTTGAGCCAAAAAGATGAACCCTAGGTCTAAAGTGAGGGTTGAGTGATCGTAATTAAAACTATGTAACTATTATATAAAGACAAACAAATGTTCTCAAGATCTTGTAGTCTTCTCCAAGTCCTTCTTAAGTTCTTGCTTTTCCTCTTGAACAATACTCCACCATGTATCTCGGGTCTACCACTCGCCTTCTTGAATTAAAAATACAATTTATAAAAGGGTAGCCAAACACAAGATTTGGAGCTCATTTGAAGGATTATTATGAAGCCTTGTGTGAGTGATTAGGACTTTACTTGTAAAATCTCTCGTTAGAAATTGAACTCATTATGGCTCAATAGAACATGAACAATATAGACCATGTTTTAACTTGGAAAAACCATTTTAATTAGTCAAAAATGTTTTTAATCAAAGTGGGCTTTTATAAACTCAAAAGACTTGTCAATTTTCATTAAAATTGGTTTTGAACATTGCCTAGTCGACTAAGCCTCTTTGACTAGTCGACTAAAGTAGTGGCAGTAAGCAATTTTCGTGAAAATTATCAAGTAGT
This sequence comes from Hamamelis virginiana, assembly GCA_017140935.1. Taxonomy (NCBI): domain Eukaryota; kingdom Viridiplantae; phylum Streptophyta; class Magnoliopsida; order Saxifragales; family Hamamelidaceae; genus Hamamelis; species Hamamelis virginiana. The sequence continues at coordinate 3,571,926 of JAESVK010001089.1, forward strand.
CGACTAACCACTTGATTAGTCGACTAAAAGCCTCCTTAGTCAACTAACCATGTTTGTCTAGTCGACTAACCGAGCCCAGATTTCAAATTTCACTAGCTTTAACTTTGCTAGTCGACTAACCATCTTTGTCTAGTCGACTAACCGTACCCTGAACTTTATAACGGCTAGTTTTGACAAACCCAAACCGTCATATTATTGTGCCTAATGGCCATACTCTCTTTGGGGCTTATAAATACTCTTTGAATGAGTGTTAAACACAAAGCTGAATATACAAAAACATATTCCAACTTGTTTATCATCAATTTTGTTTGTTTTAGTCAGATAATCTTTCTTTTGAGCCAAAATTAGTTCATTCATTTGAGAGATAATAGTGAGAGCTTGTTTTGTAAATCATCTACTCATAAAGGAGTTCTCTCGTTATATTCAAATCTCATCCATTTGTAAATCTTGTAAGTGCTCTTAGTGAGCATTAAAGGTGTGTTCTTTGTGAGACACCATTAAGGGTTCTTTGTGAGCCATTGGGTGTGTTCTTTGTGAGACACCATTGAGGGTTCTTTGTGAGCTATTGTAAGGGTTCTTTGTTAGCTTTGGTGAGAGTCTTCCACCTAGGATAAAGAAGACTGTGTAAAGGTTTACCTGGTAAGTGCTTAAGGCGTGGATGTAGGCGAGCCGAACCACGTTAAATCTCTGTGTTTGATCTCTCTATCCCTTACTCTCATTTCAATTACTTGTTTATAAATTTGCTTCCATTGATGAGTAATTGAACATTAATTTTATTTAGTAATATTTGCAAAAGTTTGCCATAAACCCTATTCACCTCCCTCTACGGTTATATATTTGGGATAACAATACATGAGATGAATTACTTGATTGTTTTATGATTATAAAACCATGCTCTATTGTTTATGATAAATGAACTGTATTTGTTATATAATGCAACTTCTATTAATGAATGAGTTTTCATTGACGAGCATGGATGTAATATTTAGAACTGGCTCAGTTATATTGCAGGAAATTAAGAGCCCATGGTCTTTGGGTGGAGCCATAGAGCAAACCCAAAGAGAGTAGCCTCGTAAATAGCTAGAGTTGACCGAGCAATGGCAACTAATTAAATACTCGCTGAGGTAGAATAAAAACCGCGTAATGGTTATATTTACATGCCTGGCTGAGCTAGGGGCTGGTTAGCCTAAAATGCAGCGATGTGATATTTACTGTAGCCAACTATTTTGATTGATATGGAAATGATTTATATAATTGAATGCCACATAATTTTTTTTTTGACTTGATTAAAGAATAATGTTTTGTATCATTGACTTAGATAACTCATGCATCGATATTATTATTGATAGTTGAGGATAATATTTCTACTGAGTATTCAACAGCTCATGTTGTCTTTTATACAACAGATTTTCAGGTGGCTGATAATAGCTTGTATAATGGAGTATCTTGCATTTTGCCTTTGGACCGATAGCTTTTGGTATATTCCTGCAATTTGTCAAGTGCAGGGATAGAGTTTTGAGATTTTATAATATTATGTGTATATTATGGTTTGTACCCATGTCCCAGGGATGTTGGCATTATGATGTGTTATATATAAGATTATAAAGTTCCTATACGTATAGTACGATTTGGGACATATGTATGTACATTTCATTTCATGTTTTACTATAAATACTTTATTATCTCCTGTGTATGGAAATATGAATGAGCTTATCAGGTTGTATCTTCAGTTTGACACGTGTCATCCTATTTTGATGATCGGTATATAACGTCAAGTTGGGGCGTTACATATACTTTACAAAATATCCCCCTCGTTTGCAAATAGATCTCATCAAAATTAGTATTTTCACATATAAAAAATACTAATGACTTATCTGGTATGGTAGTGATATGAGAGATTGATGAAGATATTGAGATATGTAGCTGTGTAGATCAAAATCTTGGAATGAACTGTTGTGATTCTGATGAGAGAGAAAGAATAAGGTTGTGTATAATAGAAGCACTGAATCAGTGATGGTTTGATGAGAGAAAGAGAAGAAATTTGGGTCGTGAGGAGAGAGAGAGAAGAAACTTGGGTCGTGAGGAGAAACAAAAAGAAGAATTTTGGGTCAAGAGAAGAGAGAGGGTACGTTAGATTTCTTGGGAGGGAGGAGAGAGAGTTTGGCGGGAATCCAAAATTTTAGCAAAAAGAGCATCAATAAGTTAACGGGGTTAGTGGTGGTGGCCGTTTAGCCCAAAACGACTGCCAAGAAGTGCGTTTTGCACAGCAGCCCTTGGATTTGAAGATTCGCCTCCGTGTTGCCCATTGTGCCGCTGCTCACTAGGTAGTGAGCAATTTGCTACTCACTAGCAAATCCGGACGCATTTTCTCTATGCGATACATTTTAAAAGCTTTCCCATTTACATTTTACAAGTGAAAAGGTAAATGGGTTGTGTTTATCTATCTCCTACATCTCAACCCTCCAAGCTAGTGTTAATTTTATATTTGAAATTGAAATTTGCTTGGCTTCTTCTTTTATGGACTGACTTGATGCTTATTAATTAGTTGGTCCAAACTACAAAAATTTAAGTGCTCCATATATGGAGAAATTATTCAATATGCCCGTTATATATAACCCCCTAGACACATAACACCCATTATATGCATATCACGTGATAGTGTAATGTGTCTAGAAGGTTATATATAACCGGTACACTGAATAATTTTTCCCATATATGAACTACCAAATTAAATTGTTTGGATATGATATATGTATAGATCACATTAATAAAAATAATACTTTTATATATTGATATCATAACCACGATTAGTCCACTCAAAATGGATTGGTGGAGTGGCATTTTCCATTTAAAAACTTCTCGGCATTCAGCACATGGCACATGGCACATGGCATTTTTCAATTTGCAAGTCAAAAGATTAATGGATTGTGTTTATGTCGACTCTGTTCCCTAAATCACAACCCTGCGAGAGTTTATATTTCAGATTTAAAATTAAAGTTTGCCCCGCGTCGGTTCTAGTTTCATGGACAGACTACATACTTATTGGGCTGGATTTTTGGGCCTATGTTAATTACTTCAGTT
>JAESVK010001089.1:3624332-3640594 GCA_017140935.1 Hamamelis virginiana
GGTTTCATTATTTATGGATGAGATTTAGTCTATTTGTTGCTTCTCTCGCCACTAACCACTAACTTTACCGATATATATATATATAAATGAAATTATTATTAGATATTTTTAAGATAATAAATAAGCTATTGCAAGTTGTAGTAAGAGATTTTTTTTTTTTTTTTTTTTTACTCAACGCTTTGGCAATTTGCTGCATTGTCATACCCAAGTCAGAGTTAACAAGTGGCAAATTGGGCTCAAATGCAGCCAAAGTGAAGTAGTCAGCCCGTTTCGGATATGTTTTCCAAGCAGAAGTAGAAGAGAAGTGGAAATCTATTTAAGCAGAAGTAGAAATTAGTTGTGTACCTTGCAGAAGAGTACTTAAATAAGGTATTTAAATAAGATTATTTATAATAAAATTATAAATAATAAAATAATAAAATTATTTGTACTAAAACTAATAAATTTAACTATGTTTCATATAAATATTAATATAAAGATAAGTGAAGTTCATGAGGTCATGAGTAGGGGTGGCAAATTGGACCCATACCCATTAACCCGTCCATACCCACTTAATATTAATGGGTATGGATCGGTACATTTTAACAAATGGATAATAAATGAGCCACCCATTTATAAGTGGGTAATAAATGGGTACTCACTGGGTAACCATTGGATCGACGATCAACCCCTTAAAAAAAAAGGAATGCTGAGGTTAGGGGTGGGTATGGGTTGGGCCACAAAATGCATGACAATTACCCATATAATTAATACCATGTCTTGACCGAACTATACTCATACCCATATATCATGTGTCAACCCGAACCACCAATACGTATATCATAAGTGACCTGACCCACCAACCCATATATGGGTCGATCCTTTTTTTTTTTTTTTTTTTTTTTTTAACGCAGATACACGTCAAAAAAAAAAATTTTAAATTATTATGTCATATTTAAATTTTCAACAAAAACAATTCTCTCTCTCTCTCTCTTCTATGTACAAATCTCGTTCGAGATATCCTGATGCTGCTATACAAAAGCATCACAGCAAAGCAGCTTTTGTGTTTCCCAGAATAACAAATTTTATCTAGTATCAATAAAATGACAAATTTTAAAATCTTCTCTCTTTTTGAAAAATCAACCTACTTGGTTATATTAACAAGCATATACACTTGATGAAATTACTTCATTTGTATTTTAAAAACATTTGTCAAGATTTCATAGACTTTCAAGTTATGATTGTATCTCATTTCATTATTAGGAGGTATATTATCGAGTTAAAATCCTCTTTTTTTTCCCTACCTTGCAAAAGATGTGAAAAAAAAAATCCATTGTTATGTGCACTTATGTCAAAAAACCTTCAGTTTTATATATTTTGGCATTTTGCGCTTCTGTAGGATAAGTTGCAGAATATATTTTAAAAAATCGACTGTTGGAAGAAATATTCATCTTAAGAATGTCATGTCTACAAAAAATCAATGATCCAATGGTTGATTTTTGAAAAAACTGACTGCAAAATTGTGACATTTTGAATAATTATAAGAATGTAGTTTTTGTTGAGAATTTAAATATAACATGTTAAATTTTGTTGCTAAATGCGGCAATTTTATTTTAATTTTTTTGTTGGCGTGTATATGTGTTTAAATGTTTTTTTTTTTTTAAAAAAAAAAAAACAAAACAAAACAATGGGTCGACCCATTATATATGGGTTGATGGGTCGGGTCGACCCATGAAGAGATATCTCGAATGAGATTTGTACATAGAAGAGAGAGAGAGAATTATTTTTGTTGAGAATTTAAATATGACATGTTGAATTTTGTGGTTAAATGCGGCAATTTTATTTTATTTTAAATTATTTTGTTGGCATGTATATGCTTTTTTTTTTTTTTTATGAAGAAAAAAAAAAAGTTCAACCCATGATATATGAAATTGGTCGGGTCGGGTCGACCCATGATATATGGGCATAGATCTAAATGGGTCAAGACATAGTACTAGTTAAATGGATAATGACCATTTTGTAGCCTAACCCATATCCTCCCATTTGCCACCCCAACTCATGAGGATCTTAGAAAGGTTGGGACATAGAGAGAATTAATTTTTAGTGAAGTTGATACTACAAGTACAGGGTTGGCATTTACAAATTTTACTGAGAAGCATGTCCATCGGTGCTCCATGCATTTAAGGCTTTTAAGCACACAAAAAAAGAATATTTTCTCCTTTTTTCTATTTCTCTCTTTTTATCAAAACACATCTAACTTGTGCTTTGAACACTAGAAGTAACTTATGTTACTTCTATTTTTGTTTCCAAACAAGCACAAGATTAGTTATTTGGATAGCTTGCAACACTCATTGTCAAAATTTACAAGTTAAATATGACGCGTTATATTGCTAATTTATCAAGTATTATTGGTAGGTCGCTATCCTCATACGTACATACATACGCATACTAAACTATACTATTCGAGGCATTACATATGTACATTAATTATCATAATTTTTGGATACTTATAATTTTCAAGCGTACGTCGCAATTTTGATCTCGATCAGTTGTTGCACAAAACAAGTACGTAATTATATCTTCTTTCTATTTTGATATACAAATTGAAATCTCACCCACTCAAATTTTATTAATTTGAGTTGTCGTGTAAACATCTGATTCCATACCCATATTCAGTTTCAAGTTAGTGGCATTTATTAACCCAATAATAATAATAATAAAATGGCAGCCTTTTCCCATACAGAAATAATTTTCCTGAATATTCGGGAAAATATTTTAAATATTTGACTCCTTTATTTTTACTTTAACAACATAACTAGCTAAAAATTTGCCAAGAAATTCTAAAAATTTAGGGGGTTCAACAAAGTTTTAATACTTAAGTCACAAGTAGTAATCTACCGCATGCATTAAACATACAAAAACTAGAATCCTATACTACTTAGTGATCAAACCTACCGTAAGTCTACAATAAAAAATAAAAATCAATAGATGTAAGCCAATTTTAGAAATAACAAAAATTCTGTAATGCTAATATATCGACCTTCATATGATCAACTACAAAAAAAAAAAAAAAAAAAAAAAAAAAGACAGTGAAAAAATCATAGTAATTGGATCAAAAATCACAATGATTTTACAATCAGTTTCAGGAAAAAAAAAAAAAAATCTTAGTGATCCTATAGTCAATTTCTGAAAATAATTGGCCGTAAAAAAATGATGTTATTTTGAATAATAGAATAATCACTGTTTTTTGTAGTAATATTTTTTAAAATTTTGGTCGTTGGATCACCATCATTATTGCTCAAAAAAAGAGTGAGAAATATAGGATTATTACTAAAAAAATAAAAATAAAAAAAATTGTCTTTTAGTACCCAAGTCAAGAGATATAACTTAGAACCTTTGAAAATCCATCCTTTTCCCTAAGCCCCTTAATGCACACTATTAAAGTTATTACATCAATTGAAGTTGTAGGGTGTGCCTATTTCAACCATTTACAGAGAGAGAGAGAGAGAGAGAGAGAGTCATACATGACCATGGTCATATTTCAACCATTTACACCTTTATTACCTCTTGAAAATAACCAAAGGATGTAGAGATCTCTACAAGAAAAATTGGCTTTAGCAACCAACATTTAGTAAGGGTCGAAAAAAATCCCTGCTAAATGTTCCTTTAGTAAGGATTATTCATTGGTCCTTGCTAAAAGTTTAGTAAATTTCAAAATATCCTATTTGGTAATATCATTTAGTTAGGGTCATCAAATAATTCTTACTAAAAGTCATATTTAGTAAGCATCATTAAGTGATCCTAACTAAATGTTATTTCTTAGCACTAAAAGTTGCCTAAATTTTTTTTACAAATTTTCATTTTTTTTTTAATGCTAACTAACTAAAAATACATTTAAAATATTATTAAATACTAATTAACTAAAAATACTTTGTAAATAAAGTATTTATTAAAATATTCAATAAAATATTAAAATAAATTAACAAAACACATGGCCCAAGGGTTAAATACTGTGCAATATCGGTGGATGGCCTGTTCTCATGAATGCATTTCTCCTCACTAATATCTATTTACCAAAACACATGGCCTGTTCTCATGCTTGGTGGGCGAAATAACTGCAAATGGCTTGGACGATTTTTGCTCACTCACTAATATTTCAAACATTGTCGTCAGACCATTGCTCCCCTCGATTTTTCCTCACTCACCAAACCTGTCTCTCACTCTTCCCTAATTCTCACCGATCCTCTCTTTCACAGTCTCACTCTTCTCTCACGATGCTCCAATCATCCCATCGCCGATCCGCTCTCTCTCTCTCTCACCGATCATCTCTCTGCCCTAATTCTCACAGATCGTTCCATCGCCAGCAAAGGAGATCGACCGTCGTTGTGACATCTCAGGTGGTTCTCTTTATCTCTTACAGATCCCCTCTCTCATTCTCTTTGCGCTGACTCTCTCTCACTCTTCTCTGTGCCTCCACAGCAAATAGAGTGAAATCAGAACTGCTGCAAGAGCTAATACTGCCGCCGACAAGAAGTAACGCCGGCAAGAGCTGTAATAGCTTCTAGAATTGCTGCCGACAAGAAGTAACACCTATAAGAGTTGTTTTGATTAAATTGAAATTATTTTGTGCTCTGTGAGTTTGATTGAATTTCTTTGCCCTATTTTTCCCTATCTTATTTCCATACTGAACACTTTATTATCAGTATTGGATTGATCATGATTCCTTATATGTAGATGGATTTCATAGCATCAATAGGATTTCAGTTTGAATGGAATTGCTGGGAAAAAAAAAAAAACAAAAAACAAAAATAAAGTTCTGATCTTAATGGATTTGCACCAAATTCAACCTCAAATTACCTGTATTTTAATATAAAGCAATCAATATACAACATCTAATTTAAATTTCTAGAGGATATTAGAAATACCTAAATCAGGCCAAAGTTTATTTAAAGTACCTAAATCACCTTAAAATACTTGTCTTTATTCTAATTAATCTGATCCGACATATATTAGATTTAAAATCAGATTAAAAATTAGATATGGATTCTTGAAAGCTGAAGAACTGACAAGATGCATTGTTCAAAATTTTTAAGCTTTCATTTATTAATTAATATATGTACACTTTGACTTAATGCATTGTTTGCATTCCTTATTTTTCTGTGTCTAGGTTATGGCTTCCTGTTGACCATTCATAACCATTAGAAATGTTTTCTACTTCCTACTACTCTGAAGGTTCCAATGCTTCATTTTCATGCATATATATATATATATATATATATATATATATATATATATATATATTTCACATTTTTGTGCCTCAGGTTTTTCATTATTACTAACTTGTTTACCTTTTGGATTATGCAGGTTTCACCCAAAATTATGATTAAAGGAGGCTTTTGGAAGAAAATTATGCCATGATGTTCTCTTTTGTATTTTGCCTCATTTTGCTGCTTCTCCTTAGCTGAATGTAAATATCATTAACTCCATGTTTGTATTAAGAAAACTTTCTGCTTCAAATCTTTGATTGAAGCATATTCTGAAACCATATACCAATCTCTTATCCATTCTCCATGTTTGTATTTTTATTTTAAGTTTGGAGTAGATTTGGAAATTGCAGATCCAAAAATCAACTATCTGCCTCCCGCTTTAAGCTTTATTACTCAAAGTATTGTGGATTTGTGGGAATCAAATACAGTTATGTTTAAGTAATGGAACTTAAACTTATTAAATTACAGCAATTTGGAGGAGCCTTCGCAAGTGAGCTCTGAAAGATAGAACAATGAGAGGAGGGAGGTTTGTTAAAACTCTTTTTTTGCAATTTTGAACGGTTTGTTCAACATAGCATCTGCTCAGTTATAGCTCCCTTTTGCAACAGGTTTTTTCACTATGGTGTAAATAGTCAGATGAAACTGAAACCAGTTGAAGCATGGCAACCATTCTTGTTTCTTTTTTTAACTTTTTTTCGTATCTCACATTGAGTGGATGATTTCTTTTTTTCCTCCTTGTGAATGCATTGCCGCCATTCTTTAGCTTTACATCATTCTCTAGTGTGGGATCAGTACAATATAGTGATGAGGTGTTTTAAAGAAGTGATGATGTTTGATCACGAAAGATCACAATGACAGTTGAGGAGGAATCCAAATTTGCAGCCAAAGCAAGGAGCTGCTCTATTGGGCCCGGCCCTTGTGAAAGTAGTCAAGCCAAGGGATTGAGTAGCTGCATTTTTGTTTTATACAATTCAGGTAACACAACAAACCTTTTGAAATTCCTGACATTGAGAGTTTTTGTTATCTCAACTTGCTTTTAATTTCTTAAATCCCATTCTCATGCTGTAAAGTGGATTTATCCTTTAAGATGTTGCTTTAAAAGACAAACCCTTGTTGGTTGATTATTTGGAAGTTTGTAAAGGCAGGTTTGTATTTCATAAATACTCGTCAGTTCTTGAGAGAAAGTAAGCCTAATGGTCTCAGGTAAGCGGAGCTATGATTCCGTGGCTGTAAATTTGGCGGATAAGTAGGCCTAGTGCTCTCAGGTAAGGGGAGTTAGAGGGTTTAAGTTTGTATTAACTTCTGCTTATGTTATTCTTCTCTGGCTACTCAAAACAGGGCTTTTTTTTTTTTTTTTGCAGAGATTGGGCTTCAGTGGCTAGATATTTTATCCAGCAATCACACACCAAGTAAAGTTATTGCATTTCGCAAAGGGAAAGTTAATAAAGGAACGGAGGAAGAGAAAATTGTTGCAAAGAACTGCAAATGGTATACACATTAATACACTTACGTCTTGTTTGGTTCTCAGAATCTTAAGAAAATAAGGATAAATTTTGAGGTATTTTATCTTTCCTTGTTGGTTGTGCAGGAAAGTGGGTGCACAAATGAATATGAAGGAATTAAGGGGGTGGAGGAATCTAATTTTTTATGTTACCAACTCTCTCACTACCTCACCTCTCTTGCAATAGTGAACCACCATCCATCACCTCTAAACTGTGACTTTCGGAAATGACTGCTGCTCAGTGAGTATTGTCAAAGACCTCTGATCCGGTATGTTATTATCTCTCTTGCTCTGTATCTCTTTATACTCGTATTCTTCTCTATTTGATGAAATTCCTAAATTGGTACTGACCATAATATTCGAAGCAAGATAGAGAATCCATATAGAACTTGATTTTCTTATTTAGTTTTTCTCCACAAATGGGCTCAAATCATAGCATCTAAACGACAATGCAGAACACATTTATTTATTTGTTTAATTATTTAGTTTGATGCATTTATTGGTATAAGTTTTAACAAAAAAATAAAAAAATTAAGCCTTACCTCCATCCAATGTGTTTAAACTCTAAACAAAGTGCCTCTCTGGCTCATTATCTAAGCCAAGGGCATGTGGACAGCACTGCCAGAGCTGTAATTGTTGTGTAGGTTCAAGCCTCTAGGCATTTTCAAGTGTTCTTCCTAACCAACTTGGAGCTCTTTCCACTAGACTTTTCCCACTTCCTTTTGCAAGGGAAAAGAGAGCAAGTGAAGATTTAGATAGAGTAAAAAGTTTTCTACAGACACTATATTTTCTTGGACAACAAAGACTATTTGAAATATCAGCTGAATCTTAAGACTAGTTTTGACTTTGCTGTCTGTTATTTTGACTGCTAAATCTTACATATTTTGCTTGCTTATGTGATATGTCAGTGTTGCTCTTGTCATTTTGAATCAATGGTGTTATTCCTTGTAGTGAAATGTTTCGTGATTGTTGAAGTGCCAGTGAGGGATTTTTATATTACCTTAAATTTATTAACGTGGATTAATAAATATATTGTTGAAGGGTTTCTGGATCCAAGGCTCCTGAGAGAAAAGTATATTGTCCATAAGATCTTAGATTTTTTTTTTTGTTTTATATTTTCCTATGATGCTATGTTAACCATAATTTGTTATGAGGGTATGTATAGTTTGTTAGGCTCTTCTAGTGTATCCTCCCTTTTATGCCTCACAGCATAGTGAATCAAGTGCGAGCCGTGGATGTACCTAAAATTGAGGGAACCACGTAAATGTTTTGTGTTGCAATTTTTCTTTTTTGTTCTTTGATTCTTTCTTTGTAATTGTTGTTGTGAGTGGTTGAGTTAAGTATTTTCTCCTAATTTGACAAATCATATTAGGCTCTTCTAGTGTATCCTCTCTTTTCCACTTCTTTTTACTTAAATTTTATCGTGAATTAATGTGAAGATAAAGAACTTAACTTTGCTTGCAGTCGGATAGATCAGATGAACTTGCAAGGATTGAAGCTACTGGGGGCCACGTAATCTTTGTGGATGGACCGCGAGTTGAAGGAATTCTTGCTATTTCCTGAGCAATAGGTAATCTTTTCCAGTATCAATGGGACTGACTTCAAGCTATTTTATTATTGTCAAAAAAGGGACTGACAATATTTTGGGTTTAGATTAATATAACTTGTGATATGAATAGATTTTGGTATTGTTCAGTTGTGGATGACCATATTGAGGACAAGTAAAGAGTTGAGAAAAACATGTTCAGGGTGTGGTCACTTGATTCTAAACTGCTTGTTTTTTGACAATCTAATCTAGGCTCTCAACTCAACCCATAAACTGCTAGTAGGCATGAAGACTGACTCTCCTCTTCCAACAAAGAGGTAGCTAGATAACATGCTCAGGGTGTGATCACTTTATTCAAAACTGCTTATTTTTCGACAATGCAATCTAGGATCTCAACTCAACCATAAACTGCCAGTAGGCTTGAAGATTGACCCTCCAACAAATTAAGAGGGTTAGCTATTTGCCATATTCTTGGCTTGGACTAGTTAATATCCTATTGTGCACTTAACATTTTCTTGTATTTTATGTTTAAATTATTTTTTTCCCTTCATCAAGTTAATAATCAAATATTGTTTGCTTTGAAGCAGATTTTGAAAAAAATGTGCGAATCATCCACTTCTCTTGACGAAGAGAGTTGCTGAAGATTTACTAGACTAGATGGATTCAACACTAAATCAGGATGACCTTGGTGTGGCAGAAATATTGGCTTTCTTGTACATTGGAACAATTTTTTTTATTTTTTAAATGTTGTTCAATTGTAGGGTCTTTCAAAATGTATGTCAAAGAACCATTTTAAATTGTAAATAAAGGTTTCTATTTTTGTATGGTTGAGAATCATTTAAAATTAGGTCTTTAAAAATTTTTCCAATAATTTTATTCTACTAATTTTTTTATTTTATTTTTATCCAAAATTTTTAGCAAGGGCCTTTGATCCTCATTAAAGGTGCCTTTGATCCTCATTAAAGGTGTTTTGATCGATGTTGCTAAAGAATTTGCTTTAGTAAGGGCCATGGTCGTTACTAAAGGTTTTAGCCATGGTATGCTTTAGTAACGCCTAGTAAGGGTCGGCTAATCCTAACTAAAGGTTTTAGCAATCCAAAATTGGGTTTTAGTAAGGATTGTCTACCCTTACTAAAGGCAATTTTTCTTGTAGTGAGAGAGATATATATATCATAATTAATTGTTCGGCACTTGCTATTCATTAAATTGATGTTATGGTCAAAATATCTTTTATATATATGGACAAAATTTATCACCCCTAATGGGGCCATGAGGGTATTGATTGTGAAATTTCAAGCCTAACTTATCCTTTAATGATGCACTACTTTCAACAGATTAACGACACATGGCTCAATTTTTAGAGTTTGTGGCTATCTGCCTCTGCATTTATACTACCCATTATCCTTTCTTATGATCGTGACTACGCCCTTTTCTCTTCTAATTGACCCCTCCAGTAGCCCTATTAAAAAAACAAAAATGCAACAATTAGAAAATAGGAAAAGAAACGGAGAGATTCTTTAATTTGGCGTAAAACTCAATTAATCCAAAATGGCAAAGCAATTAATAAAATCTTGTTAGGTCATCATCTACTGTCTTAATAGTTTTCCTTATAAAGATAAAATTAACCTTATCGCTATCCTACAGTCTTTAAATGATTTCAATCACAATTGGCATTAATTGGGTTGTTTGCTACTATCAGCAAGTTGATGTGCTAGATTTGTCGGCTCAGTGTGAATGCGTTACGACTTCTTAGAAGAAGAAAAAAATGATAAAAGTACTCATCTTTTCATCATAATTTTTTATTTTTTGTCTCCTTTTTTACATGAGATGAGACTCATTTGAGCGTGACGAGTATTGAAGAAAGAAGTCAAAATAAAATAAAAAGTTGTAATATCACCCCACCTAGGGGTGAAGTTACAAGTTTTACTCATCTTCGATCCCATAGTACTTAGAAAATACCTTTTTTTTTTTTTTTTTTTGGCTAAATGATAGAAACATGTTTCTACCTTGAATCTTCATTAATATTAATAAATGGATATGGATGTATGTACTCAAATCGGAAACAACTTATTAAAGCTATCCCATAATAATAACAATGATCTATCACTACAAGAAAATCAAGCAATTGTAACGGAATCAAAGGCTGTTGCAAGAATTCTATCCTTGCAACGGAAAAAGCTGTTGCAACTAAAATAATTTGACCAATTCCTGATCTGTTCTTCCACCGTCGCAATTTTACACAAAGTATAAATTTTTTTATTATTTTTTGTTTTCATTGCGACGGGATTAACCCTCACAAAATTAAAACTGAATTTTTTTATTATTATAAACGGTGAATCGGAATTAAAAATATTATTTTAATACAAAAATACTCTTAATTTCGACGGGAAATACGGTTGCAATGTTTCTCCCCAAAATATCCATCAGATGAAGCCCTTTTTCATTTTGGCGCAAAGACTTTCACATACATCTCTCTCTTCCCCTCTCTCATACACGCACTGCTCTCGTCCCCTTATCTGCTCTCATACAAGCATAGCTCTCATCCCCTTCTCTGCTCTCATACTTGCACAACTCTCTCTCGTAGGAAAGAAAATGGAGCTGCCTTCTCCATCTTCGAGGGTCAAAGAGGGTTTTTCTGAATCTTTGAAAACGAGGGTTAAAGATGGCCGTAGATGTCTTTCTATGCATCTTTTGACAGTTAAAGAGGGTTTTTCTGCTCTGTTCTCATCTCTCATCCTTCTCCATCGCATTCCTCTTTGTTCTCATGTGATGTCTCACGGATCAGGTAAGTTTTGTCTTTGATGGCAAATTTTTGTTAGGGTTTTCTTTTCTACATTATTGGTGGTTGGGTAATTAGGATTTTGTGGGTGATCTCGCAGAATTCATCTCCACATTTCTCTTTGTGTTTGCTGTTGTTGGATCAGCCATGTCGTCCCGTTAGTGCTGAATTTTGATTATATATATCTATATCTATATATATAAAGATAGTAATTAAACACCATTCTATATCGAACATGTATAGTATATGATGGTTTGTTGCCTTTGGATCACTGGATTTGAATATGTTTCTATTCGGTTGTTGAATTTTTGGGGCCTGATATTTCTGGGTCCTGCAATTTTTGATATTTGAAGTTAATTTTGTGATCTTATTCAATCAAAGGCCACGGGTCTCAGAGCACGCTAAATTAATCTGTTCTTGGTGATAATTCTATAAATTTTCTATAGCACTGCTAAACTCCAAAATCTATAGAAAGAATGACTTGGCATTACTTTTCTCTTTCATTTGAGAATCAATTCACCATTCATCATTTCTGTTGATTTGGGAATTTTGTTTAGGAATTTTGTAAGAACATATTAACTTTTTTGTTTAATGTTATAGTTTTATTCATTGTTTGGTTACTGGGAAACTGAACAGAGTAAAGAAAAATAAAATTTTAGTGTCTATTTGTTCTCGTCTACATTTTGTCACCAACAGAACACTATCACCATTAAGTTAATTAAAATTGTTAATTTTAGTGTATATGATTCTATATGACAATAATGATTCTTATCAGTAAAAAATGACTTGAGTAAAAATGGTATGAGAAATTGCACTGTTTTTGTGCACCTGCTTTATGTCAGAAAAGCAGTGGCATGTGTAATAACATAGTGCAACTTTAGGATTATTTTGAAATATCAAAACTGGATCCAAAAAGACAAAACTTACATTTAAAATTTGCTTGTGATTACAGAATAGAATGTATTATATTTGCATTTCTTTGACATTTTGGGGAGTTTTTATTTTTATTTTTTATTTCAGGGAGAATGAGCAACTATCCAAGTATGGAGATACTAAGTCTGCCAGGGCTATAATGCTTATT
Source organism: Hamamelis virginiana (assembly GCA_017140935.1). Classification (NCBI taxonomy): domain Eukaryota; kingdom Viridiplantae; phylum Streptophyta; class Magnoliopsida; order Saxifragales; family Hamamelidaceae; genus Hamamelis; species Hamamelis virginiana. Next base: position 3,636,486 of record JAESVK010001089.1, read on the forward strand.
GAGCTAAAAAAGTTGATTGAGGCAAATCCACTTTTCTGTGATAAGCTTCAATTTCCCAGCTTAAAGAACTCGAGGTTGTGGACATTAATCAATCAAAGGTGCTTTAAATGAGATAGTTCATCTATTTATTTTTGTTATGTTGTCTTCTCTCATAAACATTGAGTTCTTGCCAATTAAGATATTTGGTTTGGATTGCAGTTTAAATTGGCAGCACCAGCTTTGTAAGAATCCGAGGCCTAACCCTGACATAAAAACCCTCTTTGTGGACCATACTTGCTGGCAACCAAGGCATGCTTGGGCTCCATCCCCTGTAACTAATCCTTTGATGAGTTCCATTCCGAAAGTAGCCGGTTTCCCACCACTAGGTACTCATGGTGTAAGTCCAAAAGAAAAAGAGAAACTATGTTCTGGGGGGATTATGAAATTTCATTTGCATGCAATTTAACTTGTGTTCATTTTATCTCTTCAGCCTTTTCAGCCAGCACCAGCCCCTCTTACAACCTCTCTTGCTGGATGTATGGCTAGCTCATCCTCTGTGCCTCACCAAACAGTTACTGTGGGGCCTATGGGCTTAACTGCTCTCAATAATGGAGGTAACTGTCTTAACAATCATTTTCTTTTAACTACTATTTTCCAAAGCTTTAGTTAATCTAATCATTCTAGAAGCTTCATATGATTTTTGAGCTAATTGGGTAGTTCCAGAAGTTTGATTGGATAGCAAAGTCTTTATTCAAGTCATTTAGTTTTCCAAGTTGTTCAAAAAAGGCTGCCAAGATGACTGATTCATACACCAATTGTTAATTTCTATAATAAACTTTACAATTCACAGGATTATGCCAAAAAAGTTCATATTCAATTAAGGAAGGATCAAGAATGTGTTTTAAAACTATGTACAACATAATGAATTTATTGTATATACAAAGGCTGAACATCACCTTATTTTACAAATAACTTGGACAAGGTATTAACTAATTGGCATATCAGTGATTCAGAACTTGAAGTAGGTCACTTAAATAGAGAGCAAAGGTTTCAGATTTTGGCCTTTCAAAACTCGCAGTAGATGGAGCATCCCATGTGTCAAGCATTGTTCGGGGTACTGTTGGGTATCTAGATCCCGAGTAAGGCCTTTTTCCTTTTAACTATAGATTCCCAAGTTTTCCTTGAGATCTGTTTGAAAAGAAGTTGAATATGTTGCTGGCTTGCTTCTGCTCTGATGTAATTTGTTTATGAAGCTTCGAGTGCCTTTTATTTGCTTGGTAGTGGTATTTCTGATTGATACAACTTTATATGGTGAATATTCTGTTGGGACACATAATTCTGCATTTGTTACTCACTTGAATTGGAAATTACTAATTTCTAATTACTAACATGCAATTGTAAGAATAGTTGTGACATGATTACTCTACCTAAGCTTTCTTCCCCACTTCTCTCATTTCTGCTTGCGTATCAAGTCTACATGATGTGTTAGCACTAGTTGATGCTAGTATAAGTTTATGACTTCTATCTTTACTATTATCAAGTCTGCATGTCTTTATATGGATATTTTCATGTAATTTCTAATAGTTAGAATAAAGTTTCGTGATTGGTAATACTCTAATTTTATTATTAAGTCACAATAGTTAAAATAGATTACAGTTCTTTTATCCTTTCTACCTTTCATTTTTAGTGGTTGAGTGTATATTATGTGGTTGTAATTTTTTCCTTCTTATTTTTCATGCAGTTATACGAGAAGAGGATATACCATATCTCAATTTTTCTTTGGTGACTTGAAGGGAGAAGCAATTTTCTTATCTTAATTTTTTTGAACCTAACCAACTTTCAACTTGACATCATTTTAGTCGATATAGGTTCACCTGATTGGAAATGTTTGTCTTTTTTACTTATTTAAAATATCTTATATTTAGTTTTGTTCTTTGTATCACCACAGTTCACTATAGTCAATTCATACTTTGACGAACCTATTATTACGGATGAATGTTATTTTTATCCTACAAATTTTTTTTTTTATGGGTCTCTATTTAAATAAAATCCTGTAGCAAAAAAAAAAAAAAAAAAAAAAAAATGTTTGCTACAGATCAATTATAAGCGAATCCATTTATTTTATGAGATATTCTATTAGTTTGTATGAAATATAATTGATTGGATAGTCATGTTTATTTATTTTATTCAATAAGTCATGAACCATATGATTGAGATATGGTTTCATTAAAAATAGAAATAGGAATTGTAAAAAAAAAAAAAAAAAAGTGGCATTTTGCAAGGGCTAATTCCGTTGCAACAATTATTATAAAATAATAATAAAATCGAATGGAACACTTGCAATGGCAATTTTTATTGCAAAAAATCGTATAAAACACTTGCAACGGCAATTTTCGTTGCAAAAACCGTATAAATGACAGTATTTGGAACTGTGTATTTGCGACGGAAAGTGGCCGTCGCTAGTATTTTTTGCATGCGACGGAAAGTGGCCGTCGCTAGTATTTTTTGCAACTGAAAAAGCCGTTGCAATAGAAATTGCGACGGCTTTTTTTTTGCGACTATAGCATTTTTGATGGGGATTGCAACGAAAAAAACCATTGCAAAACCATTATTGTGACGGGAATTTACCCTAGTTGCGACGGGAATAGCCGTTGTAATTGGTCATTTTTTTTGTAGTGTATTATCATTTTTCAAGTACTTTTCTCATTCTTTTGAGCAAAATTGTTTATGATAAAGTGAAAATCTCTCTCTCTCTCTCTCTCTCTCTCTCTCTCTCTCTCTCATTATATTTGTGTTTTTTATTAAAAAAATTATTACGCGGATGGTGAATTGAACCATCAAAAAGATTGAGGTTATATCATGAGTCATGATTAGATATTATTATATGGTCACTTGTTGAAAGTCCAGTCTAGTCAATGCCCATCTCATAATACACCGACAATTATGAGGAAAATTTCCATAATTTGAAGTAAAATCTAGCTAGCATGATGCCTGTGTGTCGTGATTGCAATCACGTCGATGTGATGTGAGGCATGCACGTGGAATATGAGTTCATGTGATACGCATGTGGGTGTCACTTTTATACTTTTCAATTGTCATTTAAGCTAGTAATTTTTTTTTTTTTAAGAAAAATAAAATTGTTATTCAACCATTCATTATAATCACTTTTATTTTTCATCTTAAAGTATCATTTTATGATTGAAGTAATTAGGATATGAAATCTATTTACATTCATGATTTGAGATACCTCAGGGTGATAAATGAATTGAAAGATGGTTAAAATGAGTGATTAAATAGCATTTTTTTTTTTTTTTTTAAATGAGAAATATCTTCCTGTTTCAAGCTATATCCTAATAAAAAGGGAAAAAAATTCCTTCCTGTTTTTAAGGCTATATATCCCTTCGTGTTTGAACAAAACAATCCTTAATTTATTCAGCATATATAGCAAATTCAATAATCCCAGAGTAAAACCATGAAAGCAAGAGTTCAACCATTTTCTTGCACTAAAAATTGTAGTCCCAGCTACAAAAATTTAATTAAGTGGTACAGTCCTTGGACTACCAAGTTAGGTTGTTATTTGGATCAAATTAAGAAAATTAATGTGTAATTAAGAAAATTAAGAGAAAGTGCACTTGGTACCTAAACTACAAGAAAATACTCTTGTTGCAACGAAAAATAACGATGAAATAAACCCAAAATCGTTGCAATAGATATGTATTGCAACAAAATAGGTTTTTGTCGTTATAGAACATGAGATTCTATGGGAGCAATAAAATAATAAATAAGTACGAATATAATAAGAGAAAGGGGAATACTAGAGCAAAAGTTAAAAAAGAAATTCTTTGTATATACATTGGAACCACTGTTGGTCGTATTTCTCTTTATCCATAATTCGAGGATCCAATTCGGGATTTTCCTTGGGAGGTATCGGGAAGGGATTGGAATGTAATAATATCGATTCATACAGATACCGAAGAAAAGGTTCTCTATTGATTGTATATGTGATAATTGACTAGTTATATGAACTAAAGATATATCTAATTTGCCCTACTACTGTCAATTTAGGTGGGGATTCCAATAGAAGTCCTTCCGTTTCGTCTGTGATGTGAATTGAATGAATAAAGAGATGA
>JAESVK010001090.1:0-10201 GCA_017140935.1 Hamamelis virginiana
ATTTGTTTGTTATACTCCGAGATATTTGAAGTATGGATAGATTTATATCATTTTATAAAAAAAAAAAAAAAAAACATAAATATATAAATTTAGCCCTACATACGTCACCTAACTAACTATGCTTTCTGATATAAGGATTTTCAAAAATCCTTGGTGGCTTTGGCCTACATCTCTATCTCTCATATAAGATCTCTCTCACATAAAGCCTATACCATGATTCGGTTACTCTCATGAATTAAAAAATTGATCTATTTCGATTTAAAAACCTTTAGTTGTTGATTTTTTTTTATTAATTATTATTTTTTTCTTTATGAACACACGTACTAGTGAGGAAGACACTTCCCTACTCTTAAACTCTTTCTCTTAGTAATATTCAATACCATCATGCAACGAAGAAGTAGACGTCGCTGGTTAATTTGACATAAATTATATGTTATTCCTACTTGCAGGTTTTTCCTTTCTTATAAACTATTTTGTCATGCATGAAGTGATCCTCATAGCCGGCCTGCAAACAAGAAGGAAACTAAAAGCAAAAAATGGGGAGATTGGGCATAATATGCTCACTTATGAATATACTAGCCTACTGTTTGAACTCGTTGCATTCAAGCTTTACCTCAGCTACGGGCTCTTCTAGGATGGGAGGGAATGAGACGGATCAACTTTCACTATTAGCTTCCTGGAATGAATCCATCCACTTTTGTCAGTGGCAAGGTGTTACATGCGGTCGGTCACCATGTTGCAGTTACAGTCCCAGCAACTGGCGGGATTCATATTTCCACACATAGGAAATCTAAGCTTAATTCCTTGAGGTACTAAAGCTCCAAAGAAATAGCTTCTTTAATCGTGAATTCCCTCAAGAAATTGGCTATTTGCGGAGATTGCAGATATTATGGCTGAACAATAATTTCATCGGCGGCGAAATTCCAGCCAATATGTCTACTTGCTCTAACCACAACTACATCAATTTGGGTTTCAACAGGTTGGTTGGGAAAATTCCTCCAGGACTTGGCACCTTGTCAAAGCTCCAAATAATTTCTTTCCAAGAAAACAATCTCACTGGCGAAATTCCGACAACTGAAGTTGTCGGAAACAGTAAGCTCGATCTGCAGTGGTACACCTGAATTCGAGCTGCCCAAATGCAATTTTGAAGAGTCCAAGAAAAGGAGATGGACTCGTATCGAGAAATTAGTAATCTCTATATATAGTCTTTGGCTTCTAGGAGTTACATTGGTGTTGTCTTTTCTATTTCTTTGTTCATGGAGAAAGAAAACCAAAGTACTTGCATTTATATCTTCAGGGAATTCAATTTTGCAAGTGTCATATGCAAGTCTCTTCGAAGCCACCGATGGTTTCTCTTCAGCTAATTTGATTGGTGCGGGTGGTTTTGGGTCTGTGTATGTCCTGTTTGGGCTAGCTAGCAATGGTTCGCTGTGATCTCAAGCCAACCAATGTTCTTCTAGACAACGAAATGATTGGACATATAGCTGACTTTGGGCTAGCAAGGTTCCTTAATTTCAGAAGTGACCAATAACTCTTCTTCAAACCAAACAAGTTCCCTTGAAATAAGAGGGTCAGTTGGTTGTGCTGCTCCAGGCAAATATATATACTGCATTCTTCATTGTTGCCTTCATATGTTTAATTATTTCTATTTGACATATTCAATTGTGTTCATGAGGCAAAACAAGTGACAAGAAAATTGCATCTACCTAAATCCTGATCTGCTTTTGCAATTCTTGAGGAAAAATTGAACTAGCATATAGCGTATGTACGTCCTGTTTATCCTTTGTTTTCCCATGCTTTATGTGAGGTTTTATTTTCAGTTTATTCACACAATCATTGCATTTACAATATGGACAATTTTTGCTTCAATTACAACTTGAATTAGTTTAAAATCTCATTGAAAATCTGTCAAGTCAGTTTCTAGTTGGATTTTTATTTTTATTTTTATTTTTATTCAATCTAGTTGGATTTTTTGTTACGAGACAAGTACTGAAAACTGTTGCCATAATTGCACTTTGGGCAAGTAATTCCTTTCCAATTGAGTCAAAAGGTAGGTTTGTATCTTTAAGTAATTCCTTTCCAATTGAGACAAATTCTATCTGCAGTTGCCTCGATCATATTGAGAGTACATATACATGCAGAAAAGTTACTCTTGATATGCTTATGAGCATACTCCTTTACAATTTTTGTGACAACGTGATGTGTGAAATGTAGAGTATGGTATGGGAAGCGAGGTGTCTACATATGGGGATGTGTACAGCTATGGTATTCTCTTGTTAGAGATATTTACAGGGAAGAGACCCACTTGTGGGAACCAAAATCCCCACGTTCGTCCAGTTACCTGAGCTAAGCGTGGCACTTTCCCTTTCAATTCGGTCGAGCCTCAACCACCTTCTCATAACCGACGGAAGGTGGTGGGCCCAACCACCACGTGTAAGCTGTGGAAAGCCCAAGCAAGAGGGCAGCAGACCCACGTCTTGTCCAAGGCAGGGACAGAATGTCTCTTCGCCTACTTTCTGCTTTATGCGCATTAATGGCCATTAAGGGTCATTAATAGGTAGAAAAGGTGAAAAGATCTGGCAGAGCTGATTCAGTTCGAGGATGGGAAATCAACGGCGGGGAACTAAGCTTTGAGATTATCCAGGAATAGAGATGCTCTTGTATGCATCAGAGAGGCAGGCTAGGGGAATATTTGCCCGCCTCTGCGCATTGACGGCATACTCCCTGACCTGCCTGCAGGTAGCATTTAATGCGACAGAGACCACCCTCGACGGGGAGGGCAGTTGCACATATCCCTTGGTTGAGTCCTCCTCTCTTTTATATATATCTCCTACATTAAAATTTTGGCCCCTCTCGAGAAAAAATCCTGGTTCCGTCGCTGATATAAAGGAATTATTAGTGAAGATGAAAGACCCGTAGTAGTTAAGGTATCGAACCTTCAAAAGCATGGAGCTTCCAATAGTTTCATGGAAAAATGCAATGCCTTGAGAAGTGATGCAACATAATATTGAAGATAAGCTCACCAACAACGAACAATCTTCCGAATCCCCGTTGACATGTCACAAAGACAGTGTCAAGAAAATAGGCAACCAAATACTCGATATTCGCAAAACTTTCAATAAAATTCTTATTAATTCATAAACTGTTTTACCAAGACGGCTACAAACATATTTATAGTGGAAATAACCCTAGAAACCCTAGTTAGAAAATGGAAACAAATATTAATTCCCGGATTTATGCTTTATGCCATATTTTAGTGTTTCCTAAATCTTTAATAACACTTAGAAACCTTCTTAAATTGACCCTACCAATTATGGTATCATATAGATACTCAAATTTGACTATTAGATCCCTAAAAACAACTAAATCAATAAAATAAAATTCAAAAATATATAAATCCGAAAATTAGAAAATATTAATAAAATCTCCATGCGATCTGCATCATCCTTCCAATGTTGGAGAGAATTCGTCCTCAAATTCGCCAACTCCTCATCAGAAAGAAAATATTGTTGTCGTCCAGTACAACGGATTATATACTTTGAATATTTTGGCTGCTTTAATTTCACACTCTTCACAACTTGCATAACCTTGAAGATTTTTGCATCGATCTTCAATTGATTGACAAAATTCACCAAATAAGGAGAAAATACCATACTAAAATTTTCAACTTCTACAAAATCAATTAATAAGCCAATTGGATTTTGCAAGTTAAGATTGTAATGAAATTTGATAGGATGAGCCTTTAATGAATTGGTCATTTCAATAAAAACTCTCAACTCTTCCTTAACAACTTATAGATTTGAATCTTGAACTTCTTCAATAATTTCAATCATGTTCTCTTCAATATCACCATTCATGTACTCATCAAAGATTGGTGGAGAATCAAAATTGACATGAATTTCAATCTTAACTTCCCCAAAATCATTAAAAGGACTTTGAAAAACTGAATTGTTAATATCAAATGACTCACCATATCTCTTCATCCAGATCCTCCTCAACCATAGAGGGTGGAGGGGGAGTTCAGTTTCCACGACACTGCCCTAAAAGCTTCTCAGCCATTTTGGTTTGCATCGCTTCTACCTGTTGCCGCAGCTGGGCCACGTCATCTCGTTCATACACGTCGTCCAGAGGGACATTATGACCGCCACCACGACCCGGCCCGTTCTTAAACGCGGTATGGTGCAGGAACGACCTTTAGCTCTGATACCAACTGATGCAGCGGAATATTGAAGACAAGCTCACCAACAACGAACAACCTTTCAAATCTCTGTTGACGTGTCACAAAGACAGTGCCAGGAAAATAGACAACCAAGTACTCGATCTTCGCAAAGAGAGAAACTTAGGAAAAATAGTGATAACTCTCAATAAAATTCTTATTAATTCATAAACTGTTTTGCCAAGACGGCTACAAGCATATTTATAGTGGAAATAACCCTAGAAACCCTAGCTAGGAAATGGAAACAAATATTAATTCCCGAATTTATGTTTTATGCCATATTTTAGTATTTCATAAATCTCTAATAACACCTAGAAACCTTCTTAGATTGACCCTACCTATTATGATATCATATAGATACTCAAATTTGACTATTAGAACCCTAAAAATAACTAAAATCAATAAAATAAAATTAAAAAATATATAAATCTGAAAATTACAAAATATTAATAAAATCTCCATGTGATCTGCATTAAGAAGCATCCGACATCAAAATCTCCTTAAGATTATAACTTCATGTTCTAGTGTGGACTTAAAAGGTAATGATTTCTTGGCACTAGTTTTTGAGTTCATGCCTAATGGGAGTCTAGAAAACTGGTTGCATCAATCGATGAATTTGAAGCTTTTGCCAAAGACTAGACATTGCAATGTATGTTGCCTTGGCATTGGATTATATCCACCATCATTGCGAGACACCAATTGCTCATTGTGTCCTAAAGCCAATCAATGTTCTTCTCAACAATGACATGGTCGCTCATGTTGGGGACTTTGGATTAGCAAGGCTACTTGATGGGGCTACTGGAAACTTCAGTAAGGTTCAAAGCAGTTCATCTACGATCAAGGGATCTATAGGTTATGCTGCGCGCCCCACGTAAACTTTCTTATGTTCTCATTATTCATTGCACGATTGTACTTATATGTATAATGCATAATTTCAATCTTGATGACCCGTCCACTCTATTTACAAATTCCGTTAGCAGATAATTTTTTTACAAAGTTGATTATTGATGAAAAGGATGGTAAGCTGCTAGACTAATATTTTCCATAGGGTGTTGGATTGTATTTTAGGGAATAATAAGGTAGATAAGGGTCCACGACGGTCCTTTGGTGAGATGATGGCTCATAGCATTGAAGATAAATCCTTTTCAAAATGTGAGCATGAGCCTGGATTCAAACCAAGAATCTCCCAAAACTTGCAAAGTTGATTTTCTTTTTCCTTTAGGAAAACTACACTTGCTTTTCAGTCTTAACTTGTATTCACTTTTTCACCTTGTAGTGTTTTTAGTAACGATTGACCTTTTATATTTGAAGCAGTAAGTGAAAAGTTTCTTTTCAAAGGCAATAGAAAAAACACGTTTGATATCAATAGGCACTTCCTTAATTAAAAGAAATATTACGGGGCTCAGATTTGCAAGTAAATTTAGAAAAATGTTAATAAGTAGCAGATCAACATATTGTTAATTCCAGGATGTTTCTGAGGTAGAATATCAATATTTTACAGAATATGGAATGGGTAGCAAGGTCTCTTCTCAAGGGGATGTCTACAGTTACGGGATCCTTTTGTTAGAGATGGTCATTGGAAAGCGACCAACCGATGACATGTTCAAAGATGGTCTAAGCCTTCATAATTTTGTTAAAATGGATTGCTCGAACGGGTAAGGGAGATTTCAGATTCTTGTTTGGTAAGAGAATTTGAAGAAGCCACCAACAATGCAAGAAATGGTCATGACTTGGAAGGTAAAATGTGGGAGTGTTCAATTCGGTTTCCATTGCTAGAATTGGAGTTGCTTGTTCTGTGGAGGTGCAAAGTAATAGAATGGGCATCAAAGATATTATCAAAGAATTGCATTTGATTAAGAAAGTATCTGTTTGGACAGGGATCCATGGTGAGACAGCAAATGGACTGAATCTAGCTGGTGAAGGCACTTCTTATAATCACTGATAGCTATTATACCACTTTTTTGTTGTCGTTTTTGTCATCATCTTCTTCTTAATTTGTGTACACGTTCATTGGAACGATACCAGGTTTTTATGCATGTACGTTACTAGGAATATATTGCAGGAATTGGAATAAAAGTACCTGTTGTGTACGTCCTCCATGGTTGCTAAATTTAGCTTCAAGAGCTATTGTGACAGGTTACTTTCATTAATTAATATTCAAAGGTTGAAATTTAAACAATAAAAGCTTAAAATGAATCTCCTGACAGGGGTAACTAATCCAAAATTAATAACAAATAAATTAATAAATAAGATGATACCCTACCAATAAATAATTATTCAGATGCCCCACAAAAAAGTTAGTGCATATATATAGCTTTAAGTTTCTGTCGGGTTTCAAGGGGTCACTTCACATTCCTAGAAAATGCAAGAAATTTCCCTGCCTCTAATTTAATTAGAAGAAACCAATTATGCTTTGCAGACTGCTTTTGGACAAATGGCAGCATCATGTCTACAACAAGTGCACCTTGTATGATCTGCACATTTTCTTTATTAAAAAAGAAAAAAAAAAAAAAAAAAAAAAAATCTAACCATGAGATCGAATAGGGTGATCTCACTATATTATCATGTCACTATATGTAAATAAACAAAAGATGCTGGTGCTTTTGCTTAAAATAAAAATGTAAAAGATGGGCCGGCTAACCATGTTGTATTGTGTTATATATGAGATCATAAACTAATCCCTATTATGCATTTGACCATATATGGAACACCCACCTGATGTGAGTTTCACCGACTCTGTCTCCAAATCTAAACATCAGAAGGGCATGTCTCTGCTCTGCTGCTTAGTATTCACTGTCTTTTACTTGGTTATTTAAACAAAATGTAAACCATCTTGCATTTCAAAGAGCATCCTATATATGGCGCAAAAGAGTCTTCTACCAAGTAAAGGTCTACCAGTTGCTCTCTACACAGTACTAGAAATAATTTGTGTAGCCGGCGCCCTGATGTGGATTTATGTGAATGATATATATATATATGGACATCTTAGAAAGAAAATTGATAATATATATATATAATTTTAGTGGAAAGATAAAAGGGTGGTAGGCATCAAAGAGGGAGCTAGAATCCCAACTAGGTTGGCACCCTAGACCCTCAAAATCACGTGCCATAAACCCCAAAATTTATTAGAAAAGAAACAAAAGAAAGAACACAAATTTAAGATAAAAAAGAATAAGAGTCTGGTCTAGGTGACTTATATTTGTCACATTCCAGCTCACCAAAAAAAAAAAAACAATCAATCAATAAACCTATACTTGGGTAATCCTGACATATTTCTATTAGAGGAGATAAAAATTCAGGATCTGAATACCACCAAAAGACAACATTGAGTGAAATAGCTTTATTAGCTATCGTATCAACTACCATATTACCTTCTTTAAACACATGAGAGACCCTTACATTCATTTTCTCCATTAGAAGAACAATTATTCTACTTCGCTAACAAATCCCAGGAAGCTGCAAATTTTTCTTTAAAATTCCATTTACTAAAACTGGAGTGTCACTTTCAATCCATAAATTACGCCAATTCTTTTCTCAAGCAAAAAAAACTGCCAAAATAAAACTTTGAACTTTTGCATAAAAAGCCAAAATAAAAATCTAACCTTGAGAATGGGGTTTCCCACCACATTATCAGATGCTGGTGCTTTAGCTTAAAATAAAAATGTAATCCGTAGAAGTTGCCGGCTAACCATGTATTCTATCATGGGAACACAAACTAATCCCTATCATTCATTTGACCATGCATGGAACACCTACCGGATGCGAGTTTCACCAACTATATCTACCCAAAAAAAAAAGGTCTAATAGTCGCTCTCTCCATAGTACTATAAATAATTTGTGTAGCCAGCGGCCTGCAGTGGATTTCTGTGAATAATGTAGACAATTTAGAAAGGAATATGCTAGGCGCGAGAAGCTCTGGTTGTTGCGTGCATCATGTTCGTTAAGCGAGTTAGCAATATCAGTTGGTTTTTAAAAAAAATGACAAAAGTCACAAATTTTCACAATGAAATTTTTATGAACCAATTGTTGGATCACTGCAATTTTTGGCAAATATGAAATTCATTATAAGTTTATCTAATCCAATGGTTAGTTTTTCAAAATCAGGTTTGCAAGTGATCCTATGCAAAGGTCAACTTATGTAACTTTGCGTGATAAAAGGACTGATATACGGTCAGATATAGGCTGATGGCAATAATTAGGAATAATTTAAGAGAAAACAACATCCGATGCCCCACAGCAGAAGCCGTCACTGAATAGATTCAAGTTTTTGTTTGATATCAACGGTCAATTCACATTCCTATAAAATGCAAGAAATTTCTCTAGAACTAATCTATAATTTCTCTCGTATGGATACGATTCTATTTACTCAAAACTCAAAAACTCTCCCCCACAAGCCTTCGGCTTCCAAGCTGTATTTCAATCCAGGTTATAGCACTGATTCTTAAGGAGTATATGCTATGGAAGCTTTGCTTTTTCTCTTGGTTTCCTTCAATAAAATTTTATTTTACCATAATATAAAATGTCTTACCAAGATTAAGCAAGGATTAGAGATAGGATGCTGGCCAAAGTCTGCAGACAGCTACGACCTTCAAGTCAACACACAGCAGCCAATTAGATCTCACCAGATTTTTTGAGATTCTTTTTGTAAAGACTATCCGATTTCTGTGTATATATATATATACAGAAAATATATATAGAAATGATCCTATCAGCACATGCTGACTTTTGCGAAAGTCGGCATAAAGCTCACAGGTGATTATGGGATGCATATTTTGAAAAACTGACTATTGGATTATATATTATGCATATGTATGTCAAGCATGCCAAAAATCACAATCATCCAATGATCAGTTTCTTAGTATGTCACTGAGAAAAACTGTGACAGTTTTCAGCGGTTAGAATTTTTCACAGTCTGTATTTTGAGATGTCTACATCGGATCACTGATTTTTAGTAGACATGACATCCATAACAAGGGTTTCTAATCCAATAGACAATTTTTCAAAATATGCATTCCACAATTCCCAATGAGCTTTATGCTGACTTTCGCGAAAGCCAGCATATGCTTACTAGATCGGGACTATATATATATATAGAGAGATACAAATACAATCATGATAATATAAGGCCGGTCTTACGCAAAGTTGCGTAAGGTCGGCTCCATATGGCTAATTTTAGATTACAGTTCGTAAAACTTACCGTTGGATTAGATGCCCCTCCTCTGTATGTCATGCCTGCAAAAAATCACAGTAATCTGACGGTTGGTTTTTGAAATAACTGCCGTTAAAAAAATGGTGATATTTTGAAGAACAAATAAGTTACATATTTTCACAATGACATATTTCAAAAACCAACCGTCAGATCACTGTGTTTTTTTGCAGGCATGACATACAGAGGAGGGGCATCTAATCCAACGGTCAGTTTTACGAACTGTGATATAAAATTAGCCATATGGAGCCGACCTTACGCAACTTTGCGTAAGGCCAGCCTTATATTATCATGACTGATATATATATATATATATATATATTCATCTTGATAATGAAAGTATATAGAAGAAAGTTTACTAAACTTTTCACAACCATAACCACCTGACATGACTCCTTGGTGCCCAGTGACTAGTGGGCAGTTATCAGTGTGCTGGCATCCCACATTATGCATACAAGTAATGTATGGAAAAATTTACCTCAAAGGATATATGTAAAAACTCTATTATCAAATGAAGTCTGTTGAACTCTTTGTAGAATTGAATTTCCTTTCAAATTTCTTTTCATCATGTCCTAGTAATTTAAGGATAGCCCTATTCCAACTCCACTTTTCATTGAATATGCTTCAGGTTGTGAGAGAAAATTTGCACAAATTTTCAACTCTAATCATAATCTGAAAAAACCTCCATAAAGACATTATGCAACTAACCTTGGTCTTAAATGTTTCCACAGCAACTATGATATTAATTTGCATTTACAGGTAGCGGGTAAAAGCAAAAA
>JAESVK010001091.1:9444-44855 GCA_017140935.1 Hamamelis virginiana
CCCCCCCCCCCCCCCACCACTGGTAATGAGATGGATTAATAATTTTTAGGAGAAAATACACTTTTCACCCCTGTACTAATGGCCAAAAACACTTTGCATCCGTGTACTTTAAAAGTGAACACTTGACCCCCTGCACTTTCAAAATTTGGCAAAGGGACTTACAGCATTTAATAATGAGGGTAGTTTACTATTATACCCACTGCAATAAAATAATCAAATAGGTCGGGGACTCGGGTCAAGATAACCCAAACAGGTCTAGCTAAAAAAAACCCAAAACAGTGCCCTAATTTGGTAACCCCTCGCGCAAGAAGCCGCCGTCTCACCATCATCCCATCTCAACCCACCACCCACGGTGTAGGCGATACTCCATCCGTCAACCCCAACGGCCATCACCGAAAGTCAAGTTCCTGCTACTTAGAGAGAGAAAGTGGTCCGTAGAAGGTATTTGAATTGTTAGCATCTTCTAAATGGACAAACTCGATGACAGTTGGAGATTTGTCTCATGGCATCGTTAGCTATCGTGTGAGTATTAATAATTCTTGTTTAGAGTCCTGTAATGGTACACCAACTACTGGATTCTTCTTCAGTTCAACATGCTCAGCTTGCTAATTTTGTACTATGTTTTTTTTTTCTCCGGTAATGCTAATTTTGTGCTCCACCCCTCCACTAGAGATATCCTGGTAATTTGTTCCAAAGATTGCACATTGTAAAAGTTTTATGCTGGGGTTGTGGACATAATTTGAGCTCTCTCAGCGTGTTCCATTCACAATCATACTTCACATCTAACTGATAGTAGTTCTTTGTATTGCAGCTTTATGTCCATGGTGAAAAATTTAACCAGCCAATTTTTTTCTGCAACAACATTTTTGGCCTTGTGGAGCCTATGAGTATATCAGTTAGAGGTCTTAAAATTTTGTCTCTGGCCACTTTTCTTAGAGATCTTGATTGTCTTAGTATATGACTAATATCAGGTAGTTCTAGAAAACAAGCACAGGGCTCTCTACTTCACTCACTCTTTCAAGATTTTGCTCAAGGAAGGAGGCTGTGGAACCTTTGTCCCGCTATTTTTCAACTTGATCGCTTCAATGAGACAATATAATCAACAATCTGGTTTGGGGGCAGAGCCTCGTTTGGATCCTTAACAAGCACCACAAACTCCAGTTGATGAAATGATGAGACATGCGTAAGTTAACATTCCTCAGTATAATCTCTAAAGTTAGATGATCTCTTGGTTTCATAATGTATGTAGAAGAATTATTGATAAATTGTTGATTGCTCAATTTACAGATATGTTGATCCTAATGATCCAATGATAATCTTTTTGCAACAGCCCACTTCAGAGTCTCAGCTGAGGCAGCGCACATACAAGGGCATTTCTGTCATTTTACATGAAAAAAATTGTCATGTGACAATTGTTCTATCAAAAATATAGATGGCCAACTAACAGAATGGACCAATCTGCCAAATTTTGAAAGTGCAAGGGTCAAGTGTTCACTTTTAAAGTACAAGGGTGCAAAGTGTTTTTTGCCCATCGTACAGGGGTGCAAAGTGTATTTTCCCCTAATTTTTAAGCCGCATAGTAGTAGACATGTTAATAACAAATTACAATACGATAAAAATATTCAAAAAGAACTTTGGTGGTTACTACAATTGGAACAACAAAAGATATGCTACAAATAATACTTAATCACAAACAGAAGATATAACAAGAGCAAACTATTTAATTATTTGAATAAGAATCAATACCAAAAGCCTCAGTTTCTGATCTCTGTAACGATTATCCCTGATTGAACAGCTCAAATCTTTAACGTTTTTTCTCTCAACAATAAAATCAAGAACATATTCATTGTCAAGATGTTTATGGCGAGCTATCCAGATCCCATCTCCAACTGGTAACCGTCTAACCTGTGAAAGGGTTTACAAGCAAATCAACATCAATAATGCACAAATAATGGGAATACCGTGAAGTCATGGACAAGAGAAATCATTTCCATATTTCAATGCATCTGAGACCAATTGAACAAAATTAGAAAGAGATGCGAGTTAAAATAAAATAAACACACACACACACACACACCCATCCACCCACCTACACACCTACTCCCACACGCGCGCGCGCGGGTACATTTGCCCAACTTATGAAGAAAAGGTTTAGGTAGAGCAAAAATAAGAAAATTGGCGTCTTCTGCGTAAAAACCAATTGTCTAAGATATTTCAGCACGATGATGACTGTAATTGTACAAGGTTAGAAACCAATTAGGCTATTAGTGTGAGCTTTACTTATTTAGTTTCCTATTTAGTTTATTTAGTTACCCCTGTCATATATTCTTGGTTTCCTTATTTCTTAGTTTCCTTGTAAACTTAGTTTCTATTTTGTAGATAGTTTACTTTTTAGGCTTTTGTAAACTTAGTGTCTATTTTGTAGATAGTTTACTTTCTAGGCTTTCCTTATTTTGTATTTCAGCTCATCTATATATTGTAACTCATTGTAACATATTAATTAAGTTAGAATAAGATTGCATAGTTGCTAGGGTTTTCACCCTAAGAAACTTTCATGGTATCAGAGCCGTAGGTATGCCGTCTCTTTTTACTGCCACCATCGCTACTTTGCTACTTCTCTCTCCCTGCCGCTACATCATCTTTTTCTCTCTGTCACTACATTCTCTCTTGCTGCCACTGCTATTGCTGCTGCCAACATCGTTGTTGCTGCTCTCTCTCTCTCTTCCGCCACTGCTACACTGCTGTCCTCTCTCCTGCTGCCGCTGCAACCACTGCTGCAACTGGATTACCACTATCTTTCTCTGTTGTAGCCGCTGCCGCTGTCACTACTGCTACCTTCTCTTAACCAAGAGTTCTGCACTGTTGCCCTCTCTTCACCAAGAGTGTCTGCTGCCACTGTCGCCGCTGTTGTTCCCTCATTATTCTTGATTTGCATTTAGTTGTAATTTTTGCTTCACTTGGTTAAACATGGCCGACGAGAAAATTCAGATGATTAGCATTCGTTTGAATGAAAGTAACTATTCCTACCGGGCAAAAGTTATGGAGAACTTTCTTCTTGGCCGTGGACGATGGGGGTACATTGATAAGACTAGTCCAAAGCCTATGGACCCTAAAGTTGAAGGTTATGCTTCGACTCTAGTTAAATGGAAGATGGAAAATGCTCAGATTCTTACTTGGCTTCACAACTCAGTGGAACCAAGTATTGGTCAAAACTTTTCGAAATTTGATTTCGTTGCCTTGGTATGGGAATATCTTCAAGAACTCTATCTGAAATCTAATTATGTTCGAGAATATAAGATTGAGGATCATATTCAGACTACCAAGCAAGGCGAGAAATCAATCCAAGCATTTTATACTAAAATGACTAACTTTTGGGATCAGTTGGCTCTTATGGATCCTCCTGACTTGCTAAGTATGGATAGCAATCTCCAGAAAAGGGATCGTCAACGCCTTACTCAATTTTTGATGGCCATTCGGGAACAGTTTGAACCTCCTAGAGGGGCTATTCATCGAGTACCTCTCCCTTCTCTTACTACGACAGTTAGAGAGCTCGTTGCTGAGGAGACTCGTCTCAAATTGTGCCAGCCCAATTCCTCTAATGCTTCTGTGTTTGTTGCTACATCACGGATGCCATTACTTCCTACACCACCTGGTCCTATCATCAAGGTCACTGGCAAACCAAAACCTCATGTGGCCACTGATGAATGCAGTTTTTGCCATAAGAAATGGCATTGGAAACATACTTGCCCTAAATTTGTTGCTCCACGCCAATCTCCAGCTCTGTCTCATCCTCAAGCTACTCTTGCTGCCCCACCTCTTGTTAGCCCAATGTCATCTATGTTTGAGCAAAGATTGGCTCGCATCTCAATCTCAATCACAAGCTTCTGCTATGTCCACTTTGCACTCAGGTTTGAGTCATTTTGATTCTTTAAGTATTTCTTCCACTACTTGGATATTTGATTATGGTGCCTCTCACCATATGACTCTAAACATCTCTCTCCTTAAAAATTGTATATCCCCATCTTCCCCTATTACTATAGCTACTGCATATGGGTCTCACATGCATTTAAATACATAAGGTCTGTTCTTCCTTCCTCTAGCTCACCCCTCCCTATTCCTAATGTGTTTTTTGTTTCTCAATCGTCAGTTAGTTTACTTTCTATAAATCAGTTATCTAATTCCAGTTTTGATGTTATCTTTTCTTCTTTGACTTGTGTTGTGCAGAATCGAGTATCTAATAAGCAGATTGGGAGTTTGGGACAGGGCATAGAGATGGCGACTTATATGTGGTGGATAGTCTTTAGATTCCTAAGTCCAGTTTTCCTTAAGCTTTATCTTCATTTTCTCTTACAAATCAGTCTTCTCTTTTTTATCTATGGCATGCTAGGTTAGGTCATGTGTCTAGTGATCGTTTAAAAAGTCACGTTATGTCTGGTCATTTAGGCAGAGTCTCAATTGATGATATTCGAGATTATAGTGAGTGTAAACTTGCAAAAATGAAGGCTTTGCCATTTAATAAAAGTATATCCATTTCGGATTCACCATTTGCACTTGTTGATACTGATGTGTGGGACCCTTCCCCTGTTACTACTAAGGGTGGTTGTTCTTATTATGTTTTCTTTATTGATGACTATAGTAAGTTTTGTTGGGTTTATCTCATGTCTCATAAATCTAATTTCTTTCGCATTTCGAAAGAATTTCACTCCATGATTCAAACCCAATTCTTCACTTATATTAAAGTTCTTCGATATGATTTGGGGGTAAATATTTTTTAACTAAATTTACTGATTTCTTTCTTAACTTTGGAATTTCTCATCAGTCTTTTTGTGTTGATACTCCTACACAAAATGGTATTGATGAGCGAAAACATCATCATATTCTTGAACACTACTCATTCTCTTCTTATTTCTTCTTCTATTCCCTCATCTTCTGGGGTGAAGCTGTTCAAACTGTCGTCTTTCTCATTAATCGCATTCCTACTTCTCTTCTCTCTGGTTTGTCTCCTTATGAAAAACTTTTTGGTCAGCCTCCAAATTATTCTCTTCTTAGGGTATTAGGATGTATTTGCTTTGTTCTCCTCCCTAAACGAGCTCGAACTAAACTCAGTGCTCATTCCGTC
Organism: Hamamelis virginiana; assembly: GCA_017140935.1. Taxonomy (NCBI): domain Eukaryota; kingdom Viridiplantae; phylum Streptophyta; class Magnoliopsida; order Saxifragales; family Hamamelidaceae; genus Hamamelis; species Hamamelis virginiana. The sequence goes on from JAESVK010001091.1 coordinate 14,564, forward strand.
TTATGTGTTTTCTTAAGCTATAGCTCCTCTCAAAAAGGTTTTCGTTGCTATGATCCTATTTCTAAAAAATTGTATGTTTCTCGTCATGTTGCCATTTTTTAACGTGTTCCTTTCTTTTCCATTCCCCTTCACTTGGTTCTCATTAGTAAAGAGGATCTTGTCTCTATCGATCCCTTCCGTTCCTCCGTTCCTCCATATAAGTATGTATCTAATTTGGATTCTTCTACTCTTCCCATCGTTTCTTCTAGTGCATCCTATTCTGAGTTTCCTTGTTTTCTCTTGCTATACTCTCAACGGGCTTCTTCTCCTCATCATCTTTCTTTAGACGCTCCCTTTGATGTTCTACCAACTGCTGACTTTGATACTGATGATCCACCAACACACCGGTCATTCTGCCTCTGTCGTCCTCCTGTAAGACTTGGTTTTTCTAATACTTATCATTCTCTCTCTTTTCGGAGTTCTCTCACTTTTATACATCCTTATTTTGAACCTCGATCATATAAAGAAGCCTGTTCTAATCCTAATTGGATTGATGCTATGCAAACTGAATTAGATTCCCTACATAAGACTGGTACTTGGGAGTTGGTTCTGTTGCCTGCAGATAAGAATCTTGTTGAATGCAAATGGGTGTATAAAGTCAAGACAAATTCTGATGGCTCTTTAAAAAGGTACAAAGTTCTGTTGGTAGCCAAAGGCTATTCTCAAGAATATGGTGTTGACTATGAGGAAACATTTGCTCGAGCTGCCAAGATGACTATTGTTCGTACTCTTATTTCTATTGTTGATGTTCGTCATTGGCCTCTTTTTCAGCTTGATGTGAAAAATGCTTTCCTTAATGGGTTCTTGTCTGAGGAAGTGTATATGTGTCCTCCCCCTGAACTTTCTCATCCACCAGGTACGGTGTGTCGCCTTTGTCGAGCTCTATATGGTCTCAAGAAGTCTCCTCGCACTTGGTATGATCATTTTCAATTCACTATCTCTCAAATCGGTTTTATTCCAAGTACTTATGACTATACCTTTTTATTCGCCATACTTCTACTAGTTTGGTAGTCATTCTTCTGTATGTGGCTGATATGATCATTACTAATTCTGATATTTCTACTATAGATTAAACGCCATCTTTTTGCTGAGTTTGAGATGAAAAACTTAGGACCCCTCCGTTATTTATTGGGCATTGAAGTTACATCCTCTCCTTCTGGTTATTTGCTCTCTCAGGCTAAGTATGCTAATGAGTTAATTCACCGGGCTCAATTGACTGATTCTAAGTTTGTGGATACTCCTATGGAGTTGAATGCCAAATTCTCTAATTCTAAAGGTACGCTTTTGGATGATCCTATCTCTTACCGGGAGCGAGTAGGTAGTCTAGTTTATCTCACTATGACTCGACCTGACAATGCTTATGCGGTTCATGTTCTAAGTTAGTTTGTATCTGCTCCTCGTACTACTCATTATTGGGGTGCTCTCATGCACTCTCTTCGCTATATTCTATGGTCGCTATATCCGTGGCACTATTTTTCAGAGCTTGCATTTATCTTCTTCTTCTACTACACTTGAGTTGAGGGCTTATGTTGATTCTGATTGGGTTGGTGATGTTAATGATTGCAAATCCTCTTCTGCTTCTATGTCTTTCTCGGTGATTCTCTTATACGGAGTATCTAGAAAGAGCAAAAAGCATACTGTGGTTGCTCGTTCTACTACTGAGGCCGAATATCGTGCTATGGCTTAGGTCACGTCAAAAGTGATTGGCTTCGATGATTGCTCTTTGATTTGTGTGTTTCTGTCTCTCCTTCTACCCCTCTCTATTATGATAGTCAGAGTGTCATTAAAATTGCTCATAACACAGTCTTTCATAAACGCACCAAACATATTGAGATCGACTATCATTTTATCTGCGAGCACGTTCAAGCTGGGACTATTCAACTTCTCCATGTTTCATCTGTGAGCTGTACATAATATTTAGTATTATTTTGTAGAGTTGACTTACCATAATTTATTAGTTTCCATGTATTAAGAGTTTCTATGTTTTCTAGGTTTCTATATTTTGTAGAGTTGACTTTCCATAATTTTGTAATAGCTTCTCTATAAATTCTAGGTTTGTAATCATATTGAATACACTTTGTATTTTTTTGTTCCTCAATTGTCAGTCAGTTTGCTTTCTATAAGTCAGTTATCTGATTCTGGTTTTGATGTTATCTTTTCTTCTTTGACTTGTGTTGTGCAGGATCGGGTATCCAAGAAGCAGATTGGGACAGGGCATAAAAATGGTGACTTATATGTGGTGGATACTCTTCAGATTCCCGAGTCCAGTTTTTTCTTCTGTCTTATCTTCATTTTCTCTTACAAATAAGTCATCTCATTTTTATCTATGGCATGCTAGGTTAGGCCATGTGTCTAGTGCTCGCTTAGAAAGTCTTGTTAAGTCTGGCCATTTAGGCAAAGTCCCTATTGATGATGTTCGAGAATGTAGTGAGTGTAAACTTGCAAAAAATGAGGGCTTTGCCATTTCCTAAAAGTCTGTCTATTTCTGATTCACCATTTGCACTTGTTCATACTGATGTGTGGGGTCCTTCCCCGGTAACTACTAAGGGTGATTCTTCTTATTATGTTTCCTTTATTGATGATTATAGTAAGTTCTGTTGGATTTATCTCATGTCTCATAAATCTGATTTCTTTCGCATGTTTAAAGAATTTCACTCAATGATTCAAAACCAATTTTCCACAACTATTAAAGTTCTTTGTTCTGACTTGGGGGTGAATATTTTTTAACAGAGTTTACTGATTTTCTTCTTAACATGGGCATTTCTCATCAGTCTTCTTGTGCTGATACTCCTGCACAAAATGGTGTTGCTGAGCGGAAACATCACCACATTCTTGACACCGCTCGTTCTCTTCTTATTTCTTCTTCTGTTCCCTCTGTCTTCTGGGGTGAAGTTGTTCTCACTGCTGTCTATCTCATTAATCGTATACCTACTCCTCTTCTTTCTGGTTTGTGTCCCTATGAAAAACTCTTTTGTCAACCTCCAAATTATTCTCTTCTTAGGGTGTTTGGATGTACTTGCTTTGTTCTTCTTCCTAAACGAGCTCGTACTAAACTTAGTGCTCGTTCTGTCTTATGTGTCTTCTTAGGCTATAGTTCATTTCAGAAAGGTTTCCAGTGCTATGATCTCGTTTCTAAAAAATTGTATGTCTCTCGTCATGTTGCCTTTTTTGAACATGTTCCTTTCTTTTCTATTCCTCCTCACATAGTTCCTATTAGTAAAGAAGATCTTGTCTCTATTGATCCTTTTCCTTCCTCTGTCCCTCCAGATGAGTATATTTCTGATTTGGATTCTTCTACTGTCCCTTCTGTTTCGTCTAATGTTTCCCATTCTGACTTTCCTTCTTTTCCATTAGTTTATTCTCGCCGGACTTCTTCTCCTCCTCTCTCGTTCGACGCCCCTTCTGATGTTCTACCAACTGCTGACTTGGATACTGATGATCTGCCAACACGCCGGTCCTCCCGCCTTTCGTCGCCCTCCGGTAAGACTTAGTTTTTCTAATACTTGTTATTCTCTCTCTTTTCGGAGTTTTCTCACTTCTGTACATTCTTATTTTGAGCCCCGATCCTATAAGGAAGCCTAATCTGATCCTAATTGGATTGATGCTATTCAAACTGAATTGGATGCTCTACATAAGACTGGTACTTGGGATTTGGTTCCGTTACCTGTAGATAAGAATCTTATTGGATGTAAACGGGTGTATAAGGTCAAGACAAATTCTGATGGCTCTTTAGAGAGATATAAAGCTCGGTTAGTTGCCAAAGGTTTTTCTCAAGAGTATGGTGTTGACTATGAGGAAACCTTTGCCCCTGTTGCCAAGATGACTACTATTCGTACTCTGATTTCTGTGGCCGCTGTTCGTCATTGACCCTTTTTTCAGCTTGATGTGAAAAATATTTTTCTTAATGGGTTCTTGTCTGAGGAAGTGTATATGCGTCCTTCCCCTGGTCTTCCTTATACATCAGGACTCGTGTGTCGTCTTCGTCGAGCTCTATATAGTCTTAAGCAGTCTCCGCGTGCTTGGTATGATAGTTTTCAGACCACTATCTCTCAAATCGGCTTCACTCCGAGTACTTATGATTCTGCCTTGTTTATTCGCCATACTTCTACTGGTCTGGTTGTTATTCTTCTGTATGTGATGATATGATCATTACTGGTTATGATATTTCTGCTATCGATGCGGTTAAATGTCATCTTTTTGCTGAATTTGAGATGAAAGACTTAGGACCCCTTCGTTATTTTTTGGGCATTGAAGTTGCATCCTCTCCTTCTGGTTATTTGCTCTTTCAGGCTAAGTATGCTAATGAGTTGATTCATCGGGCTCAATTAACTGATTCTAAGTTTGTGGATACTCCTATGGAGTTGAATGCAAAATTCTCTACTTCTGATGGTGTGCTTTTGGATGATCCTACCCCTTATAGAGAGCTTGTTGGTAGTTTAGTCTACCTCACTGTTACTCGACCTGACATTGCTTACGCAGTTCATATTCTGAGTCAGTTTGTTTCTGCTTCTCGCACTACTCATTGGGGTGCTCTCATGCACGTTCTTCGCTATATCCGTGGCACTATCTTTCAGAGTTTGTACTTATCGTCTTCTTCTCCACTTGAGTTAAGGGCTTATGTTGATTCTGATTGGCTGGTGATGTTAATGATCGCAAATCCACTTCCGGCTTCTATGTCTTTCTCGGTGATTCTGTTATCTCCTGGAAGAGCAAGAAGCAGACTGTGGTTGCTCGTTCTACTGCTGAGGCTGAATATCATGCTATGGCTCAGGTCACCGTTGAGGTGATATGGCTTCGATGGTTGCTTTCTGACTTGGGTGTCTCTGTCTCTCCTTCTACCCCTCTTTGTTGTGATAGCCAGAGTGCCATTCAGATTGCCCACAACACAATCTTTCATGAGCGTACCAAACATATTGAGATCGACTGTCATTTTATCCGTCAGCATGTTCAAGCTGGGACTATTAAGCTTTTTCATGTTTCATCCACTCTCGAGCTGGCCGATTTCTTTACTAAGACTCACACATCTGCTCGGTTTCGTTTCTTGCTTGACAAACTCTCTATGCTCTCTGCGCTTGCATCATGAGTTTGAGGGGGGGGGTGTGAGCTATACATAATATTTAGTATTATTTTGTAGAGTTGACTTACCATAATTTATTAGTTTCCATGTATTAAGAGTTTCTATGTTTTCTAGGTTTCTATATTTTGTAGAGTTGACTTTCCATAATTTTGTAATAGCTTCTCTATAAATTCTAGGTTTGTAATCATATTGAATACACTTTGAATAAGAGATTGTTCTTCTCTTAAAGATAGTTTTCATCATCAACTCTCCAACTTGCCGATTTCTTTACTAAGACTCGCACATCTACAAGGTTTCGTTCTTTACTTGACAAACTCTTGATGCTCTCTGCACTTGTATCATGAGTTTTTTTTTTTTTTTTTTTTGGGGGGGGGAGCTATACTTATTTAGTTTCCTATTTAGTTTATTTAATTTCCAATTATATATTCTTAGTTTCCTTGTAAATTTAGTTTTTATTTTGTAGATAATTGGCTTTCTAGGCTTTCCTTATTTTGTATTTCAACTCTTCTATATATTGTAACTCATTGTAACATATTAATTAAGTTCACCCTAAGAAACTTTCAATTAGTTCTTCCATAATACATGTTATGAACGCCATAAGGATCATCTTTAAAAATTACATTTATCAATCAATTTTGTAACCTTTATGCTCTCAGAAAGAGAGAGCATTAAACACAAACATGGCTTGGACACAAGGATATGTATTAGGCATACCCTAACTATTTCTGACATTTACAAACCATTTTTTGTAGATGGGCATGCAATGCATAAAAGGCAGAAGCAGACCTTTGGAGGGCACATCAAGAAGAAGTGAGGGACTTTTTACAATTAGGAACAAGCTAGAGAGAAAGAGAGAGGAAAAGTGGGAGACTAACCTTTAGGCACAAATCGCTGTTTGTTCAATTTAATGAACTTATACATTAATTTCAGGGAAAATTACACTTTACCCCCCAACCCCACCCAAAAAAAACAAAAAAACAAAAAACTATTGGCCGTTTTCATGTTGGTTCCCCGTGGTTTCGATTGCATCAATGTGCCCTCTAAACTATTAGATCATATCAAATTACCCCTTTATGTCAGCTACTCCAATTGAAAAATGATGTTAGACTTGTTATTTTTTTATGCAGTATTTATCCTAAGTTAATAATATGTTTATAAGCATATCGGTGAAGTTTCATGATTTTTCTCAACATATTGTAATTTTTATGAATTATTGTCTCCATAAGGTAAATAAAATTCATAATAAATAAAATATATTGAGAAAAATCATAAAATTTCACCAATATGCCTGTAGACTCATTAGAAATTCAGGATAATATTGCATAAAAAAATAAGAAGCCTAACACCATTTTTTAGTCAAAAAAAAAAAAAAAAAATTGGTTAACTGATAAAAGGGAGTAATTTGATACAATCTAATAGTTTAGGGGTACATTGATGCAATCGAAACCACAGAGGCAACGTGAAAACAGCTAATAGTTTAGGGGGGCAAAGTGTAATTTTTCCTTAATTTAAAAGTTTGAAGTCTTTACGAGTAAGGAATTAAATATCAGTATCAACGGATATATCAAGGGTCCTAAAACATGGATATGTCAACAGATATATCGATCGTATCGGAAATATCGATATCGATTCAAAGATATGACAGATATTATTAGATAAACACTGATATTTTCAGTGAAACTCTAGAGAACATTGATTTAGATAATAATACACCATTTAAAATCAAAACATTGGAATTTAAATGTATACAAAACAAGTTAAATAATTTTTAACATATTTTGACCCTTTTTAAATAATTTTTAACATATTTTAATGTCTTAACCTTTTGTTAGGGTATAATTGTTAATAAAATATTTAGAATTATTTTATTGTAAAAGAGTAACATTATTGGGCAGTTTTTATAAATAAAGTAAAAAGAATAACTGGTTTGGATTCTTAATAAATAGAGTAAGATAGATGCCTTCTTAATAATTGTAATAAAAATAGGGGCTGAATTGTAAATTCCATTTGTTAAAGTAATAAATTCCTATATATCTAGAAACTTCTTCTGTTTCTACAGGTATCAGTCAACAATTAACTTTAGCCAAAGAGAGAAGAAAAGTAAAGAAGAAGAAAGAAGGTGCAGCACCGCAATAGCAGACTAGCAGAGCACCATACTCTCATCGACACAAGAAAATAGAAGAAGAACAACAACAACAACAAGTCGTGATATGCAAACTGCTGTTCTGTTACTGTTGCTTTCTCTTCCATTTCTTTTTTTTTTTTTTTATGAAATTATGTGGCTCGCTACTGTGGCGGCAACAATGGCTTCTTCTTCCTCCTCTTCTTTTTCTTCTTCTTTTTTCTGGGTTCTGTAGGCTGCCGAAATGGCCGATACTTTGTGCCCGTGACAAAATATCATCAATATATCAGCTGCTATCGGCCAGATTTTGTGTTCTTCACTAATTTTCTGCATTTAAAAGTATATTGAAGATATCTCCGATAGATCACAATATACACGATATATCGTCCGATATTTTGCCTTAAAGATATGCAGGTGCATATCTGTATCAGTACCCACCGATATGGAGATATATCGCCGATATTTTCGATTTGGGTTAACTACACTTTACTACCTTAAACTTTTAGGATTGTTTCAATTTGGTACACTAACTTAAAATTGCACAATTTAGGACAAATTTTTAATAACAAGTTTCAATATAGGACAAAAATGAAAGAATGTCACTTTCATTAACAAAGGTGACATGTGAGACTCGCATGAAAGCTGAGGTGGATTATACTTGGATAAAAGACTCATTTTTACGCCCAAACCAGCTATGTGCCCCTCAAGTGACTTCCTCTAATTTTCAATTTGCAGTTTCAAATGAGGGGCACATGGCCAATTTGGGTGGAAAAATGAGTTTTTTTATCGACGTAGGATCTACCTATGATCCACCTCAGCCCTCACGTGAGTCTCACATACCACCTCCATTAATGAAACAAAAATACTTCCATTTTTGTCCTGCATTGAAACTTTTTTTATAAAAAAAAATTGTCCTAAATTGCGCAACTTAAAAGTTTGTGTACCAAATTAAAACAACCATCAAAGTTTGAGGTAGTTAAGTGTAGTTAACCCTTTCGATTTTTAATTCCTTGCTTACAAGTGAAATAAATTTCAATGAATTCAATCATTATGCATTGCAAAAAAAAGATTAGTTCCTGAATCAAATGACATGTTGTCAAGTCTAGTTTACATGATGCAAGTAAAATAAACCCAAGGCATTATGCTAATATCCATCCTAATTCAAAGAAGCTTTAGGAAGAATTAACAAATAAAAGACACATAAGAGATTACCTCTATTTGAATTTTGAATTGAGAGCGAATGTTCTCAATAATTTTCCCAGACCGCGACCTGAAAACCACAAAATATATAATCTCATCAGATTCATGAAAAATACCAGCAAGGGCAAAGTATTAAAAATGGAAATGAAAATATATCACTGCATACCGGAGAAAAGATATCCACAAAATATAGATAAATGCAAAGCTTTTGTTTAAAAAAAAATCATCCATGAGGAACAATGATCACTGATAATAGCTTAAAATTGCATAATTGTCATAGTTTTAGTAGGAATTACCGCATCCATTTTGCACTTATTTTCTCATTTTACACATAGGTACATCAGTTTCCTTGGTGTAGGTTTTTATGCTTAAGATCGTGTATTACCAAATGTTTTATTGTTGTAGGAAGTCTAAAACCATCCAATCGTATGGAGTCCAAGCATCTAAGGTATCCAAGGGTTATGATCCAACGGAAAAAGACTTTGGGAAGGATTTAGCAAGTCAAAACCATTTGGGAGTCCAAAAATCAAGGAGAGAATCACTCAAAACAAATTTGGAAAGAATCTTGATAAAGGATATTTGAGGCAGTCCTGATATTTTGGCCATATATTTCTGCTCCGATATCAAATTGAGGCAAGGTTTGATGCATTGGAAAGAAGACTTAAAGATCTACATCTTTGGATTTCAAGAAGATTTCCTAAATTGGAATCCTTTTAGGCCAAAATCATGCTCAAAGTTAACCCAAGTCTAGAAACTCAGGAATTTTCAGATTCACTCTTTTATTTTGTTTTGATTTCCTCTTTCCTATGGAATTCTCTAGGCTTTAGGTCATTTATAAGGGGATTAGGATCTATTATTCTCTCTTCTTCTTACATAGCTTTTGATTTTTTCAATTTTAATGGCTTGCTAAGCTCCTAGCTAAGGCTAGAGATGAAACTTTTGTTGGAGTTATAGCATTTGTTCTTTCATCCACCAATATTCTTCAATGCAAAATCTTTTTAATTGATTGTTTTATATGTTTTAGATAAGTTTCTGTTTTGTAAAATTTCTTCTATTCATAGTTAAATATGGGTACAATGAATATTTGGAATTTCCTACGAATCAGATAATCAGTTTTACAATTTTTGATAATCGATTATAAGACTAATATTCCAACGAAATTTTTATATAATCACTGCTTTATCTTCTGATTGAGGTAACTCTTTAGTTGATACTCAATCGAGGTATAAAATAGGATGAAGAATAAGTATTATAGGCTTGTTAAAAGTGGACCCCCAATGCCTTAGTAGTCATCATCATCATTGCTTCAACTTTTATCTTCTATTGCCGTCTACATGAATCGTCCGGCCAATTCAACTTTAAGTAATTTTTCCTTTCTATTAGTTTGCTGGTGGTCTTCATTCTACCAATCCCTATGGTTCACTCTGGACTCCCAGGATTATATTACTTCGCGACAACCTGCACTTGGCTTTGCAAACGTAAAGTTGTAGCAATCACATAAATATATCACCTTTAAACTTTACCCTCCACGTCATAATCATTTGGTCAACCTCTAAGGACGACAACATTTCTCAAACTTTGAGCTTAAAGAACTCATAAATTACAAGAAGTGCCCAACAGATCGGGGAAATGGATATAACTATATCACTGATATAATATTCAGGAAAGCAAACATATTGCAGTGATTCTGCTCTATCATGATAAAAGCGGATAGGCAAAGTTATCCATGTATAATGGCATCACCACTATTTCATTAGATGAAGCTAATGTAGAGTAATATTAAGAAAAAGCCAAATCACACAACTGGTACTGTACAAGGTAACTAACATAGTACTACAGTAAGAAAAATAAAAATAAAAATCCAGAAAATGGACCCCAAAATTCACCATGTGTCATAGAATTTGATAGTATAATAAAAAGAAGCCAAAAGAGAATACTACTATAAGATGGAGGTAGACAAGTGGTGTATCAGATAGTTTTATATTGAGGGAAAATACAAAACAAGAAAGCTATTTATTAGGCTGTAAGACCATTCAACATCAGAAAAAAAAAAAAAAAAAAAGAGGTTGGCATAACACATGATGAAAGATTATCTTGCACAAAATTGATAATTATCAAAACAAAGTCACTGTTATTGCAGCTATAATACTAAATACTAAATACTTATGAATACAGGTGTACAGCATGAGAATTATACCAAGAATATCTCCAATTTCCAGACATGTTGAGCGCATACACATTGGAAACAGTTAGCCTATATTGATCAATTTTAGTTTAATGTGCATCAAGAGAGGAGTTTCCAATGAAAAAATAAAATAAAATAAACATTATGAGCGTTACAAGCCAATCTTCAGTGGACAATTTTCTAACTTTCATATGCCTAGATGCCTAATATAAAACCAATCACTTATATGTGAGCAGAAGGAATTAAGTCCTAGACTGTTCAATAACATTTTAACCTCAATAGCTGAATTTCCAAGAAAGACAGCTCATCTCCTCCTCAACTTCCAAAAATAAGTTTGTGCAAATTGTTTCAATCATATTTAAAAGAATCAAATAGAGTAGCAGATGGGTTAGTTAAGATGGGTCATACATTTAATTGCATGATGTCAGGGTCTTTAATTAATTTCTGAAAGAACACGGCACAATTATAGAAGACAACGCTAGGGGTGTAACTTCCCCCCATGTATCCTCTTTTGTTTTTAATGAAATTCTCTTCCACCCAAAAAAGAAAAGAAAATACATTCGCACTGCAAATAACACTAAAGTTAATATATTATAATCAAAACTCATCAAAGCCAAATGTCTGTGAGAAATCAAACAGCATAAATGCATTGCAAAAGTTCTAGCTTCATTTCATGGTCATAGCAAAAGGAAAACTAATGAATTTGCAGTGAATATAAAACCGAACATCATTCATTGCATTTGAGTGAAAATGTAAAGACTTCAGCACAAGCAAAGATTCAATGTCAACAGCATAACAAATGTCATCCACCTACTTCCCCAAAAGTTGGGGGCAGCACTGCTAACGAAGCTAATAATCAGAAAATACTAACCCCCGAGTGGCAAACTGCTCCCTATCATCCAATATTAAGATTACTTCATACACATCCACAAATCTCTCCCCAATACTAAGAGGTGGCACCATCAAAGCATTCATATTTGCTTCAAAACCATCTGAACTTGACTTTTTCATGGGATAATCCTAAGACATTCAGTAAGAAGATGAGAAATCAATAATGAAAATTTTATATCATATCTTGAAATAAAGAAACTAAATGCCTCAATAAAGCAACAAGGAAGATCTTGAATCAGGGTAATCAGATCCCTACACATATGTATCCTACTTTTCGTAGAGGTGGCTTGAAAACAGACTAGGACCCAACAATAAATGAGTCCCACTATAGTTAGCTATCTAAAAAATATATAGATGATTTCAAACGTTTTAAAAATACCATGCTATTTTACAAGGTTTAAAGCTTATTTAAAAACTGCCAGAAAAACTATAAAACAGATCAAAAACTTCCCATGATCATAATCTCTGGCATTGACATCTCTTACGTAGCACCATATTAGGAAGGTCTTACAGTATTAAACACATGCCACATGTCCACTAAAGCACTAGAGAACCCATCATACACATCCAAGACTAAGAAATTAGATGGTCCCAATACAAAAGGTAGCATCATTTTCCATTAACTAAATGCACACATACAGATGATGAACAAGCTCTCAAGGTAAAAGAGCTCTGTGCAGAATCAGCAGAATAAGGTGACTTTGGCATATGCACACCGTCAAGAGTATCCATCCGACTATTCTCCCTTATAACAAGATCTACTTGACCTGAACATTAATAGGGAGTTTTATTAAGACAGAATGTTCATAATATTTATTCTTAACAGTTCACTGGAATTGAAAAGAAGCTTATTACCAGTTGTAAACCTGTGAGCACCAGATGTAGCAACACAATCCTCTCTATGAATTTGAGACACTGAATGCAAGCCATAAACTTCTTCTTCACGAAGACGACACAAAACAGCAGGCCAATGAGAAGAGATGTCCTTGTTCTGTGAAGTTTCAGAGACCTCAGTGAAAGCACGAAGAACTTGTTCCTTAGAGTACCCCATATGCATAAGCTACAGAAAATAAAGTACGGAAACAAAACAAAATCTGTCAAAATAACGAAAACTAAAATGCTAACATTTACAGATACTAAAACCACAAGAAAGATAAATATATCTATGTTTCCATTATTATCTTCAGTAGCTATATTTAAAGGGGGAAAAAAAGGAAACAAAAGGACAGGGAGTGCAGTAGATTTCCTTTTTATTACATTGGTCTTGAAAAAACCTGTCTAGCAGACTATCTCCCCTTCCTTGGAGCCTCGCATCCCTCTCTTAGTGAGAGGTTGCCTTTGTCCCAGGAGGGTATCCACAATCCCTTTAGGAGGCAGAAATCGCAGAATTGCATTGATACAATCCAAACTTAAAAATCTTAGTCTACTTGTCTATTTTTAAAATCACAGTCAAAGTAGACAACATGAATTAGAAAATCCTAGAGACTTAATCTTCAGGGTATGGAACGAAAAGAAGGGATCATACGGTGGACTGGGTATAGGTCTTTGGTGAATTAGTTGATAATATTGCTACCAGATTTGCAGCCTTAACTAGAAAGTGATAGCTTGTGGCATACTGCATACAGTGATACACAACAAGTAGGAGTAATACTCTAATTGTTGGAACTCAAAGCCAGAAAAAAGAAAAAAAAAGGTTAGTCGCAGTACTCCTTGGAAAACAATTAGTTTAAAGATGCACCTTTTCATCTACTGTCTAATTAAATGTTGGAGTTGGTGAAAATGAAATTGTGGGAGGACAGGTGGTGCAGTGTTAGCCCTTTCGTGTTCCGCTTTTCCCACTAGATCATCTCACTACCTCTATACTATTTCCATTTAATCACTACCTCTAGATTAACAACTATCGCTGCTTATTTCTCTCTTCCCCAGGACTCTCAGAATTTCCATTTCCGAAAAATCCTAATTAATCCGTGATCTCCTATATTGTTAAAGTTATTACAGCTCCCCAAAATGTCTACCTACTTTTTCCAAAACCCTAAACTTCAGACTCTTGAGCCTAGTGACTTTTTCTTATGTAAGTCTTTCTACAAGGCTATTTGCACTAATCTAGCACAATAACCTCAGAAATCTTTCCTCTTTCCTAAATTGATTTGTAGCTCCCCCCAAATTCTAAGGGATCTTTTGGATAGTAAATCATAAAACAATTAACATGAAAGAAATGCTTTAAAAAGGAGAAGATCCAAAACTATCTCTCCTCCTGTGTTTTATGTGCATGGACAATGGCCAGGGAAACTTCAACATGCTATGTTGTGAGGGTGGCTAAAGCAAATGTTGAGCTATCCACTAGAACCTTCACCCAATATCTCTTTACAAAAATAAAATACGTTTGTATGATACGATCATCTTCAAGCCCGAGCTTTTCATGCAAACTTCTCTACATAGTCGTGAAAAGCGCACCTCAAGCGCACAGGTTGGGCTTTGCTTCATGCTAGGCGAAGCGGTGTCCATGAAGCCCCAAAAAAGTGCATTTTGTTGAGGCGCAAGGCACAAAAAAGACGTGCCTCAGGGTAGTCAGGCTCTTCTATGAGTTTTTTTTTATTTTAATTTACCTTGTAATTTTTCCAGCTGTTAGATCCTGATATGCTACGTAAGATATAAAAATAAATAAAATAAAATAACCAAAAGAAAGAGAGAAGAAGAGGAAAGAGGAGGGAAAACACAAAAAAAGCCCTAAAGTTCTAGGCTTCCAGCAGCTTCAATCTCCAGCAGGCAGCAGCTTCTTCTCCAGTGATACAGGTGGCTTCTTCTTTTTCTTCTTCTTTGGGATTCTGCTGCTGCGATTCTGTTGCTGCTGCATTCACAGCCAGCTATGGTTCTTTTTTTCTTCTTCTTCTTATGACCATTATCAAAGATCACAATTTTGACCTATTTCATCATTGTTAATTTGACTCCCAAGTCTGGAATTCTTTTAAAATTTGGATTTCCCTTGAGCTCCTCCTTTCCTAATTCGAAGGCACTAGGACTAATTAGCTATGGAAATGTGTCATGAGTGCTACCAGATAGTTACATAAAGCATAGAAGTACAAAGCAAGTGCGGGAGCCAGTCGAGGATAGGAGCAAGAGTATATTAAAGAGTCAAAGGTTTCGGGTGACCAGGAAGCCTTTGTGTAATATCATACTACTATATAAAAGTTTTCTTTTTCAAAAAAAAAAAAATATTTTTTATATACAACTTTTTAATGCACAATTTTATGTGAAACCACACACACACACACACCCCAGAGTCATCTCCGCATTCCATTACCCACTTACCAATAAATTCCGCTCATGACCATTATCAAAGATCACAATTTTGACCGTTCCTTCATAAGATAGAGATGGGTCATCCTTGAGTAATCTTCCACACAAAAAAATAAAAATAAAAAGATATCTAAAATCTAAATAAGACTTACTTGACTCTATTAGGACCCCAAGTATTAGAGTAAACTAAATGAGGACTAGAAACTCGACTTTTGACACTAGAAACAAAAGGCACATGATGAATTGGTATACTACATGTAGTTTTACATACCTATCAATAGCATCTTCTAATTACAGTTCTGTTGGTAACCCATAGACTAGAGGCACAACCTAAGGTGTGTCATGATATATTGCTAGACATCACTCATGACTAGTAGAAGCTCAAAAGAAATTTATTTCTTGAAGGGTAACTAGAAGAGTTTTAATTTTGAACCCAAGATAAAAGCAGTTCTATTTAGGAGCACTAGGTGTCCAATTCCTACCACTAGGTTATTGTGAACCCAAAGGCTCACATACATAAGGGCCCAAGAGATATCCATGAGTTAATGAGGAGGATAGAATTCTAATTTAGTAACTAATTGGGACTCCATATTATTTTTAGTTTATAATGGAACAAAGTTACAAATAAGGCCAATTTAATTAGTAACCCTAATAGGATTAGGGTTTTGGGCTTTTCTATATATATTAGGAAACAAAGGAACTAGCACTCAAACACACAACACCCTAAAGAACCATATCACCCCTAATGGCTGGCCCTAGCACTCCCTCTCTCTCTTGTTCTCCCATCCTCTTCTCAAAAGATCAAGAGACGTTGTGGATTTTTGGGTTCATGTGGACTGTCCTTGGAGGCTTCATCATTTTGGAGCTTTGTACAATTTTATTTTGCGATTTACAGCTATCATAGTGAGTTTGATTTTTGTTAAATTACTCGCATGGTTCATAGTCTCGAACGATTCCGAGCATCTCAACCGAGTCAACCAGGTATCGGCAAGGACCAAGACAAGATATTGGCTCAAGTCAAGTAACTAGGCGAGTTTGCATCATCTCGGTCGAGACAAGGCGCCACATCGAGATCTCGGCTTCTTGTCTCGTCTCGGCCGAGATCTTGGCCCGGATGAACGAGATGATACCTCAACTAAGAAGTTTAAAATAAGTATATATAAATATATATATATATACAGACATGATAATATAAGGCTAGCCTTACGCAAAGTTGCGTAAGGTCGGCTCCATATGGCTAATTGTAGATCACAGTTTATAAAACTGACCGTTGGATTAGATGTCCCACCTCTGTATGTCATGCCTGCAAAAAATCACAGTGATCTAACGGTTGGTTTTTAAAATATGTCATTATGAAAATATGTAACTTATTTGTTCTTCAAAATATCACCATTTTTTTAACAGCAGTTATTTCAAAAACCAACCGTCAGATCACTGTGATTTTTTGCAGGCATGACATACAGAGGTGGAGCATCTAATCCAACAGTCAGTTTTATGAACTGTGATATAAAATTAGCCATATGGAGCCGACCGTACGCAACCTTGCGTAAGGCCGGCCTTATATATATATATAAAATAAAAAATAAAAAACAGAAGGGAAGAGAGGAAAGGAGCAGAGGCAGCAGTAGACTAGAGGAACCCATCAAGGAAAAAAGAAAAGAAAAAAGAAAGGAGAATGAAGAAGCAGCACTAGGCAATGGAAGAGCCGCAGAACACGTTAGGTTTTTTAATTTTTCCCTCTTTCTTCTTCTTCTTCTTCCCTTTTTTTTTCCTTTTTGCGACGAGAATAAGGCTGCTACTGCGTTGTGATGTTCTTCTTTCTTCTACTTCTCTTTCTCGGTTAGGTTGAGGCTGGTAGCTACTTCTGTTCCAATTACACGAAACTTCTTGAAAATGGGTTATACACTTGTACAAAAGTGAAATGATATGAAATTTACAAATCAGCCCTTCTATTTTATTATTATTATTATTAAAAAGACCTTTTTTTATTATATTTACTTTTTTATAGTGAAACTTAAATACCTATGTAGGTCGAATATTTTAATAAACCAACCGTTGGATTAGATACCTTTTTTACATATGTTATATGTGCCAAAAATCACATTGGTCCGATGGTTAGATTATTAAAAATCTAACTATAAAAAACTGCAATGTAACTATTATACTTTGTCATAGTGACATTTTTCAGAAACCAACTGTTGGGGTAATAAGAAGTCATCATTAACAAGAAACAAACTACAACAGTCAATCCAAACTATTCCACATTAAATGATTAAATCATTTGTCACATCATTAGAAACACATCAGGGACGCACTTTTTTACGGAAATTTAACATTTTCATACATAATACATTTACTCAACTAAATTCATAAAAAAAAAAAATTACAGACATAAAATTATACTAAAAAATGAATAAAAAATATCATGCATCTATCTAATATATATTTTTACATGCATGTATAATATTAAATTTTGTATATTCTAATGGTACAAAAGCGCACTAGCGCCTATTTTGATGTTTTTTTTATCCAAATCTTAAATTATTTATTTTTCTTATTTGATGGTCCCTACATGTTTGCCTTATTTTTTATGATTTTCCTATGATTTTTTTGGATTTTTTTAAACATAATTTCATGCCTAAAGTTGCGTCTCACCCGAGACGCGACGAGATATCCACAGCCAAGACGTTTGTGACCGAGACACGACAACGTCCGCGACCGAGACTTTGAACCCTACTGCAACAAACAAAAGCATTTTGCTAATGGGACACTACTTTAGCAACCACTTTCTTTAGCCTTTTTATAAGAATTTTCGCCATGATATTGTAAAGATTTCCTACAAGGTTAAATGGGCAAAAACTCTTATATCAACTACAGTATCCTTCTTTTGGGTCAAGGAAATGAATATCGCATTCAAGGTTTTTTCAAACATCCTATTCTCATAGAATTCCTCGACAACACATATAACATCCCCTCTAACAATATCCCAACAATGTTGAAAGTAAGCCATAGTGAAACCAACCAGCCCTGGTGCCTTATCCCTATTTGTTCCCTTAACTACATCAAACGCTTCGTCCTCAAACATGGTCTCTCCAACCACTTTGCCCCATAAACACCATTTGAATTGAAATCCATCCAGGGGTCTATTCATGACCCCCGTAGGAAACAACTGTTTAGAGAAGTCCACTACTCCATAAGCAATCTCATCTTCCTCCTCCCACCACTTCATTCACTATTAGTTTCTCAATGTAGTTTTTCCACTTATGCACATTTTCCATTCAGAAAAAAAAAACAAACTGGTATTTCTATCTCCTTCTTTTAGCCACAACTCCTTTGATTTCTCTCTCCAGCTGATCTCCTCCAACTCTGCTAGTTTAGCAAACTTTTTTTTAAGAACTTCCCTCCTACCTATCTACTCTACAGATGAACCCTCCTCTTCTTTTTTAAAGAAGAGTTGAATCTCCTCTAACACCTTTGATTTGGCATATTCCACCCTCCCAAACACAATCTAGTCTCTTTTGGTTTGGTTTGTTGCTTTCTTAATTATTTTCTATTCTTTTTTTATTTTAATTCTCAATTTTTTGAGAAATATATATATATATATATTGTTTCATATAAGTTTACTATTCTCAATAGAGTTCAATAATTATATATTTTTTACCACCAATGAAAAGGATCTTACATAGATATCCTAATGCTAACAACCTACAGGATATTAAACAAAACAATATTCCACTCGTGAATTATTATCATGAGACAATGTATTTCTCATTTTAACATCTTATTATTGTACACAAATCGGTTGTTTGATAATAGGTTGTTGCTGTAGTTGCTAGTGGGACAATCATGACAAAACCAACAATGGTCATTAATACATAATGTCACATTACTGACAATCTTTTCAAAATATAGTTTCATTGACACGTATCATATATAAACTATGACACATAATCTGGTTTATGAAATAATTATCAATTAAACTATTAAAGAATATACAAGTGCCACAGTTCATGATCTTTTAACTTCATTAAAATCTATAAATGATTAAAGAAAACAAATGTTGAAAAAAAAAAATCATAAGTAAATACAAAAGCAGAATGCACAATATAGGAGGGAAATGAAGTGAAAATGAAATTTGAAGAACCCAAATAATAGAGAACACTTCCCTGGTACCTGAGTTTTATGGTCTCTACCTATAACTTTAATTACGAATTAACTGGAGATCCCCCAAACAACAACCATTAATGTCACAGGTAACAGCATGTGTTATTAAAAATACCAGTACTTGAATCAGAAATTGTGATTATCTAGCCAAACTGCATTTATAGACACGCAAGTGATGTGTAAGATATCATTGACCATAAAAATTAGTACCAGAGACATCAGAGGAAGGTAATGAGTCTAATGACTGACAGTCATAAAATCAAACTCCCACCAGACTTTAAAAGGAACTTTAAGTTTCAGAAAAGTAAAAATAGAAAAATAATAATAAAAATAACAATGATGAAAGGTTTCCGGCACATAATATTTAACCTCGCAATACTGGGAATAAATTCCAAAACCAGCCAAAAGTATACCCTCTCAATGGATTCACGTGGAACATCAATATCTTTCTTCTGCCTACTCAAACCAATAGATCGCAATGTCACTTCTTCAGCTGAATCAGTGCAAGCAAACTCCAAATCCAATACATTGCACTCGTCCGGATTCGAAACCCCTTTAGTTGTAGCCAAATTCTCAATGGAATCAACCAAACCAGATCTCATGAGACATTCACGTGCTGCTTCCCGGCCTTCTTGAGTTAGCATGTACCTGCAAAATAACAGAGGTCATACACAAAACAACTAATAATTGTGTGTGGTTTTTGAGAACGAAATTCTATGATTCTCATTATTTTTTGAATAAAACATACACATATATATAGCAAGGAAGGAGTGAATCACTTCCTGTAATCAAGGAGCTAATTAGGGAATTGGGTGGAATAATACCCATATCCCTTTATTCTAGGAAACAAATCAAACTAATTACAGCAGCAAATTCCTAGAAACTAGGAACCAAATATTGGATTTCCACACTCCCCCTCCAGCTAGGTTATTGATGTTGAGTAAACCTAGCTTGGAATTAAGGTCCTCGAATGTCTTCCTTGGGACAGCCTTAGTTAGGATGTCTGCAATTTGTTGAGTAGTTGGGATATACAGAATTGATATCATGTCGGTCTCTAACTTCTCTTTGACAAAGTGTCTATCGATCTCCACGTGCTTTGTCCTGTCATGATGCACTGGGTTCTTTGCTATGTTGATGGTAGACTGATTGTCACATAACGTTTTCATAGGTTCCGTGACTGGGATTCTCAGTTCAAAAAATACCCTTTTTAACCATATTCCCTCACAAATGCCGTTTGCAAGAGCTCTGAATTCTGCTTCTGCGCTGCTTCAAGACACCACTGATTGCTTCTTGCTTCGCCAAGTAACCCCCCAGACATAAGTGCAATAACCTAAAGTACATCGTCTGTCAATTACAGATCCAGCCCAATCTGCATCAGTGAAAATTTCGATCTCCTTGTTTGCTGTCTTTTTGAAGAACAATCCTTGACCCGGTGTCATCTTTAAGTGTCTCAGAATCCTATATACAGCCTCCATGTGTTTTTCTGTCGGACTGTTCATGAATTGACTCACTACACTCACAGCAAAGCTGATATCGGGTCTAGTGTGTGCGAGATAAATAAGTTTCCCAACCAATCTTTGATACCTCCCTTTGTCAACGGGTGCACTATCATCTTTGCTTCCTAGTTTTATTGTGGAGTCCATAGGAGTGTCAGTTGGCTTGCATCCAAGCATCCCTGTCTCTTCCAAAAGGTCTAATACATATTTCCGCTGAGAAACTGAAATAACTCTTCTCGACCGTGCTACTTCCATGCCAAGAAAATACTTGAGATTGCCCAAATCTTTGATCTCGAATTCTTTGGCTAAGAAGCTTTTGAGCTTGAGTATCTCTTCATTATGATCTCCAGTTACAATGATATCGTCAACATACACGATGAGTATTGCCTTTTTCCTTGAAGATGAATGCTTGACAAACATAGTGTGATCGATCTGACACTGATCGTACCCGAACTTCTTAATAGCCTTAGTAAATTTGTCAAACCATGCTCTCGGTGACTGCTTGAGCCCATACAGAGATTTCTTGAGTTTGCAGACCTTGTTGGTGGTGGCTGGAGTGTCAAAGCCAGGAGGTATCTCCATGCAGACTTCTTCTTCTAGATCTCCGTTGAGGAAAGCATTTTTCACATCCAACTGGTAGAGTGGCCATTCTAGATTAGAAGCTAGTGAGAGCAACACTTGAACTGTATTGAGCTTGGCTACAGGGGCAAAGGTCTCCTGGTAATCGATCCCGTAAGATTGAGTGAATCCCTTAGCTACAAAACGTGCTTTGAATCTGTTGACACTACCATCTGCATTATATTTTACAGTAAAGATCCACTTGCAACCAACAGAACGTTTCTCTGGTGGCAACTCAGATATCACCCAAGTTCCATTCTTTTCAAGAGAACGGATTTCTTCCCAAATGGCTGCCTTCCATTCTGGTACACTGAGAGCTTCATGTATTGATCTTGGAACCTGTATCTTGTCAAGGTTGCTCACAAATGCACGATGACTGGGTGACAATCCTCCATAAGAGACAAAATTATAAATGGGATGATTAGTGCAAGACCTTATGCCTTTTCTCAAAGCGATGGGCCTATCAAGGTCGTCATAAGGAAGATCGCTAGGAGCCAGACTAGGACTAGTGTTACCTTGTGAATATAGGGGTTCCAGAATCGGGTTGGACTCATGGCCTTGATCAGGTGGCTGTGGTTCTTTCCCTTCTCGAGTCTTGTTTCTCCTAGAGTAGACACGTAACTCACTCGTTGCCGCAGGTTGTCTTGGAATGGAATGTTGAGGTGTTTGGAGTTCTGTTTGAGACTCGAGTTCGGATTGGATAACAAGGATTGGACTCTGACTCTGATTTGTTTGAGGTGGCTGTGATAACTCGGTCGGAGATGGAGGAGATGGATTATGGACACAGGATGATTCTAAGCCATCAATATCCCAAAGCTGATATTCTTGAGTGAAATTCTCCCCCTGAATATCAGTTTTGGGGTAATAAGGTTGTTGCTCGAAGAAAGTGACATCAATGGAGTTATAGAATCTTCGTGTGACCGGAGAGTAACATTTATACCCTTTTTTGTTTGAGGAGTATCCAACAAAAATACATTTGAGTGCTTTAGGATCAAGTTTACTCCGATGTTGGGCATGTATGTGGACAAACACTGAACAACCAAAGACTCTCATAGGAAGAGTGGAAAGGACATGAGTGTTAGGGAATGTGTGAAGGAGAACTTGGTAAGGTGTTTGGAATTTCAAGACTCGAGAAGGCATCCTGTTTATTAAATAAGGAGCTGTTAAGACTGCTTCACCCCAGAAAAATTTGGGAACATGTGTGGTGAACATGAGTGATCGGGCAACTTCAAGGAGGTGTCTATTTTTTCTTTCTGCAACCCCATTTTGTTGTGGTGTGTCGACACACGAACTCTGATGGACAATGACCTGACTTGCAAGATAATCACCCAGAAAGGTCTCAAAATATTCCTTTGCATTATCGATTTTCAACACTTGTATTTTTGTTTGGAATTGAGTCTGGACCATAGTGTTGAATTTCCTGAAAATGTGACCAACTTCTAATTTTTCTTTCATGAGAAATAGCCATGTGATCCTAGTGTGATCATCGACAAATGAAATGAACCACCTAGTGCCAGTGACATTTTTTATTCTAGATGGCCCCCACACATCACTATGAATCATTGAAAAAGGATAAGATGCCTTGTAGGGTTGAATGTGATAAGAGTTACGAACATGCTTTGAAATTTGACACACTTCACATTGAAAAGATTTCGGATTTTTATTCACGAATAAAGATGGAAACAATTTTTGAAGGTATATAAAATTAGGATGACCCAAACGATAGTGCCATAACATGATTGCACTATCCTTATTGGAATTCACAAAAGAAACTAAACTTTTATTGGACTGACTCTTGGACTCAACACATACTGCATTATGAGTTTGTCTTCTAGGAGATTCACCAACTTTGAGAAGATAAAGTCCCAAGCACACCTTAGCACTGCCAATCGTCCTCCCCGAATCCAAATCCTGAAATTCACACAGATTCGAGAAAAATTTAGTAACACAGTTGTTTTCTTGAGTGAGTTTGCTTACTGACAGAAGATTACAGTCTAAATTGAGAACATGAAGAACTGAGTTTAGTGTTAGGTCCTCTGAAATGATAATAGAACCTGTTCCAGCCACTTTAGAGAGAGAACCATCAGCAATTTTTACTGTAAAATTGTTTCGGCTTGGGCTGTAACTGTGGAAGAGAGTTGCATCTCTCGTCATGTGATCGGACGCACCAGGATCAACAATCCATGGACCTGTTTTTTCTGAATTTACAGTAAGCGCACTTAAGTAATTACCTTTGTGTGTTAATGAACTTGTTCCGATGGTATTGTGGGTAGGATTTTGTTGTGAGAACATCTTTTGCAAGATCTCAAGTTGTTCCTTGCTAAATGGACTGGATTCAGTGGGTGCAGGTCCTTCATCAACAGCAACATGGTTTCCTCGGCTTTCTTTGTCTAGAGTTGGTCTCAAGGGCTTCCAATCTGCAGGTTTGCCATGTATTTTCCAGCAAGTCTCACGGGTATGACCTGGTTTTCGACAGTGATCGCACCACGGTCTCCCCTTTCTTTGCCGATTGTCATTATTGGGGTGTTGGATTCCTCAAGTGGCTAGAGCGGAGTTTTCGGCAATCGGAACAGCAGCTGATTCCCCCATCATTACTTTCTTTCTGTTCTCTTCTCGGCGGACCTCGGAAAAAACTTCTCGAATGTTTGGCAAAGGTTTCGTTCCTAGTATCCGTCCTCGAACCTCATCTAAATTTTTGTTGAGTCCCATCAAGAATTTAAATATTCTTTTCTTTTCGACGATTTCTTTGAATTTCTTTGCATCATTGGTGC
Source organism: Hamamelis virginiana (assembly GCA_017140935.1). NCBI lineage: Eukaryota > Viridiplantae > Streptophyta > Magnoliopsida > Saxifragales > Hamamelidaceae > Hamamelis > Hamamelis virginiana. Next base: position 38,424 of record JAESVK010001091.1, read on the forward strand.
AGCCCCATTGATGTTCTTCAAACACATCCAATTGTTGCCGGTAGCGGGAAAGGAGGTTGTAGTATTGGGTGACAGAAAAATCTCTCTGACGGAGATCATGAAGAGTGGTTTCAATTTCGAAAATCTCCGAAGTATTTTCTTTGCTCGAGTAGAACTTTTTTGCTGCGTTCAAGATTTCATGAGCTGTGTTATAGAGCAAGAAATTCTCGCCAATTTCGTTAGTCATTGAATTGACTAACCAAGACATAACCATATTATTCTCGGTCTTCCAGGTTTTAAATTTCGGATCTCCAGCCTGTGGAGGAACGACTTCGCCGGTAAGGTACTCATCTTTTCCCTTTCCGCAGATGTACATCTTGACGGACTGCGACCACTGGAGGTAGTTGTTCCCATTCAGCTTATGACCTGTAATGGGAAGAGAGATGCCATCTGATCCGCCATGGTTGCTGGGAACAGGAGCTTTGGAGCCAGAAGTCACTTCTGATGAAGACGAGCCTTGTTTTTCTGTGGCCATACCGTATTTGGTCATCGGAAAGAGAGTTTTCTAAGGTTTCAAAGGTGGCTCTGATACCATGTGGTTTTTGAGAATGAAATTCTATGATTCTCATTATTTTCTGAATAACACATACACATATATATAGCAAGGAAGGAGTGAATCACTTCCTGTAATCAAGGAGCTAATTAGGGAATTGGGTGGAATAATACCCATATCCCTTTATTCTAGGAAACAAATCAAACTAATTACAGCAGCAAATTCCAAGAAACTAGGAACCAAATCATGGATTTCCACATTGTGCAAGTATGCAAGGTTCCCTACTTTAGCAAAATTAGTACTCAACATGTGATCCAAGGGCAAAATGTCAACTTGCTGAGTCTAGTCTGCGAGAGCTGCTCGCACATTAAAACATAATTTGTCAGCACTTGAAAGCAGGCTCTCTAATAACTCATCTTGAAGCCACTTATCAAATTATTTACCACATGCAATCAAGTGAACAAATAATAAGTATGGTCTCATTATGTCTTCTGCTTAAAATTTGATCCTCAAACTACCATCACTGTTCTTGTGTAAACTGGCGCACTCATAACTGCTCAGATTTGCATATTTCCAATTCAATATCTTCGGGAAAAATCAATTGCATGGTCATCCCTACATGAACTCAAACAGTAGATATCCCTTTAGTTGGAAAATAAGATCACTCAATTGAAGTTCCATTGACCACAATAGAGTCACGATTATGGCAGCAGTTTTAATGGTAGTGGCAGTAGTAATGGCAATAGTGTTGTTGTTGGCAGCTATGATATAACAGAATGGGTAATACCATTGGTAGCAGTTGCTCCAGAAACAAAAATGACTGTGGTGGTAGGGGTGATGGCACTGATGATACACTGGTGCTAGTAGCAGCAACAACAATGGTACAGTGGGGATGACTGGATGGTGATGATAGCAGCAACACCAGCACAAATGATGGTACTGAAAGCAACAGTAATGGTGACTTCACAAGAAGACGAACACTTGACCTTTGAGTGAGTATTTTAAAGTTTTTACTTAATTAGCAAAGAATGAGTCTCACAAGTCACAACTTGTTTCCATAATCCCAAATAACAGAATTTCTGGAAAATTATGAATATGGTGGTGATAATGATGATGGTGATAGCAACAATGGTGGCAGTGTCAACGATGTTGGAGATGACAATGGGGAGTGGCAGTGGTGGTGACTTTGTGAGAAGTCAAACACTTGAGCTATGAGTGACTGTGACTATACAAAGGTTTTAGGTTAATACAGAATGAATCTCGTAAGTCATTCTCATAAATCCCAAAAATAATCAAATTTAGGGTTTTACAGATTTCCAATATTAACTGGTTCATTCTCCACTAGTGGATTCTCAACCCTATCAACCAAACACGAATTTTTATAATGCATTCCCATCACACAAACCAAACACCAAAACAATTATTGACAAGTGCAATGGATATTCGCTTACATGCCATCTACCACCAAATGTTAATATGCAATATAGGGGAGGGCTTGAAACTCTTGCTACTCTAAAGTCTAATCAAACAAGTTCTGAGACAAACACCAGAAAAAAGTAAATACTATCTGGCAAAACAAAAACAGGTGAAAGATGCACGCATTGAAAAAAGAGGAAAGAAAAAAGTGCAAACAACAACCATACTTTGCCGGGTTACTCGATTTCACAACTAGCCCTTTGTTTATCAATGTTGTCATGCAGCTCCATCCATTGTACCAGTCCCTTGGAGAACTTCCAAATTGTGGAGGTTTTCCCTTCCCCTTTTCTGGCCTAAGAACACAAAAACCAGTTTCAAAACCACTAACCTCCCCTCTAAAACCACTCAAGAGTACAAAGAAACAAATTTAAATAATAACATACGCAACTAGTGACCGTGATAGCCCACTTGCTTCAGTCGCATCTATAAGCTCCTGTTTACGCATAAAATCACCCTCATTTGCAGTGCCCCTATTATCAAATAACTTTTACACTCATAATTCAATCAACTTTGACAAAGAAATTCTAAAGATCTTTTTTGTAAAATAAAATGTACAGGTATACAAAAAAATCAAATCCAGAAACTGGGCATATACCTATAAAGGGTAATCAATAATGCATAAGCCACAGAATTTTTTTGCGGTAAATAACGTCTGGTTCCCTTAGTTGTCTTGCCTATACAAATCACAGATGTGAATGGAATTGGATAAATCAATGAATATTTTCCCACAAATAAACAATGTAAAGCGCAAACAAAACTGAAAGTACCTTTTTTGTTCAGCTCTTCTGGTTCAGAAGTACCAGAATCAGTCTCGAAAAACCCTTGCATCAGCCTCAGAATCCATTTCCCCACACCCCTACCAAAAATGTAAACCAAAAAAAAATCCAATTAAATAAACCTTTGATGGTTTTTCAATAAAATTGAGGAAAAGCAAAGAAAAGAAACTATAGAATCTCGTACATTGTGTTGTTTTAATTTCCCAAAAATGGAAATTACCCCAACTGGGTGATTTTTTTTTCTCTCAGCATCCAAACAGAAAGACATTTCAGATTAATTACTATAAAGTTAACAATAAAATTCCTAGTCCTTAACTTGAACTGATTAAGTCTTTGAGGGTAAATATATATTTATTAGAATTTCAAGCCTAAGGAATTATATCATGTTTCCAATCTATACAATAAAATGTCCATCACAAAAACAGTAACCTTATCAAATATGAATTTTCTTTAATGGGAAATGATTGTTTTTTTTTCCCTGGGGAAACAAACAAGGAGACAAACTTACTTGATTTGGGAGAAATCTTTGAGGGTTTTGATTGGGGTTTTGGAGTTGCAGACATTGGAATAAGCCTTGTGGAGAGTCATCTCGATGTTCTCAGAAATTCCCTTTGGTTTTTCAGCCATTTCTTGCCTCTTTCTCATCATAAAAGTTGCAAGCTCTTCGTTTTCGGGACATATGATTCTTCTCTGCTTCTCCATTGCATGAAAATGAGTTATTGGTATTAGGGTACTGATTAAATTTTGAAGGGTTTTTAAAGAACGATCGAGTTAGGGTTTTGGAGATGACATATAGAGAGAGAGAGAGGGTGAAGTGGCGAACTGCGAAGAACAAGTAACAAAATCGCGCCAGGTTTGGGTTTGTTTGAGGTGGTTTGAAAAACTAACCTTGTCGACTCATTGACTCACCGGGTCCACACTAAACGACGGATTTGCCCCTAGAATAAATGATGTGGCGTAATGTGATTCGGCTTTAGAGTTGGTAATTGTTAGGGGCCGATTCTGGGGCGTCCATTCACTCCATTGTATAGATTGGGCCCAGCCTAATTTGGGCATAGCATTTAGAGCCCAGGACCAGGCCCCCGAGATAAAAGGGTAAAGAGGTAAAAAAATGCATTGATTAAAGGATGAGGCTATATACAACACACCATTTTACTAAAGATAGCCTATATAAAATTTTTATTAGGTCTATTTTACCATTTTCTAATTACAGTCCACTAATTTTTTAGGCAACTCATTACTATACCAAACAAAAGTTTTAAAATGCCATAAATGCCTCAAGTCTAAATACTAGACACAATTCTATTTGCAACTCATTACCCCCAACACTAAACCTAAAACATATTACCCCCAACACTTTTGTTTTAGGTTTGTATGTATAGTATTAGTAAACATCATATTTGGAATAAACTTATTTCAAAACATGAAAAGTAGCATTTTATAACCATTATGGTATAATGGTGTTACAAAAACCCCTGTTTTGATCGAAAATTTGAAAAAAAAAAAATTTGTGTTTGTATTCGCATTCGGACTGGTAAATCCGAATATGAAGTTTTAGTATTCGGTAAATTAATACCGAATATAAAACACTATATTCCACTCCAAAAAATCAAATGTAGTTTCAGTCTTCCTAAATCTAATGGCGAATATGTAATTGCCGAATAGTAAACCTACATAATCGGCATTAGCTTACCGAATACTAAAGCTTCATATTCGACATTAACTTACCGAATATTAAAGCTTCATATTCGGATGTACCAGTCCGAATGCGTACACGAACACAAAAATTTTTTTTCAATTTTCTGATCAAAATAGAGATTTTTTTTCATAACACCATCATACTATAATGGTTATTAAACGCTACTTTTTATATTTTGAAGCAAGTTTATTCCAAATATAATGTTTACCAATAATATACAAACAAACCTAAAACAAAAGTATTGGGGGTAATATATTTTAGGTTTGGTGTTGGGGTAATACGGTGTTGGGGATAATATGGGTTGCTTATAGTATTTCTGTTATGTAATGGATTGTATTTAGTAAAGAGGTAAATGGGTATATTAATTAAAAATTTTATAGTGCTGCCTTTAGTAAAAATAACAAATGGGTGAGTTGTACTTAAAAAATGGGCTGCTCATAGTAAAAGGTGTGCTATATATAGCCCCACCCTTGATTAAATTCAACTGTAATTACGGTTTCTTGGGCATGCATTATGTATGCACACCTTTCTACGTACATATTATTTTTCTATTCATTTTGATTATTTTTTTCCAACTAATTTGGACTTCAATCCGACTAATTCTTTCTTTTTTATGAGGGAACATCATATATCTTTCTTTCTTTCAATGAGGTATTCCAACTTTCAACTCAATGAAAAAATAGATAGATAATATCCAATGGTGTGACATAATGTGATTCAGTATTATGGGTAGTAGCCTAGTCGAAAATCATTTCTTTCAATTTCTTTTGTTTTTCTATTCCTCGGTGTGTTTCTTTAATGGACAATGATCAAAAGGACCCTAAATATGATCTTATTTATCAAGGAGCCCAACCAATAAGATGCTATACCAATAGCCACCTACAAGTCAAATAGAAAGTTAACTAGGATATTACATTGTCTATTATACATATATTCCTTAATTGCAATAAGTTTGTTAATTTCTTTAAATTTTCTGTTTTAAAATTAAATATTTATGGACATTTTTTATTTGAAATTATCCTGAATATTTGTAATATGGTAAGTTTATTTGAATTTAAATTGAGATTAAAGATTTCATGGAGTTCATATTATCTAAATAATGGTTTGGTTTTGGGTTTTCTAAATCAAAACGGGAGCCATATTCTTGCTGCTACTGATCTCTTTTATTATGAAGATTATTGGTTGATTAAGTTGGACATTTGCTAGATTTCAAACATTGTTGAAAGGTGTGTTTCATGTCTAAACTAGAAAATTATTTTCATTTTTCAATTGATCTCATTCTACAGATATAGATCTATATCTGTAGAACAGACATATATAGTATATGCATTTAAAATTTCTAAATTCAAATTCCGTTTTGCAGGTATACATATACCTGTAAAACGGAACATATGAATGTCACAAATCCGTATTCTATTTAACAGATACACATGGATATCTGTAAAACGAAATATGATAATTGGATTTCTAAGTTCAAAGTTTAAATTTCGTTTTACAGATATACATGTAAAACAAAATTTGATAAATAGTGTTCTAATTAACTTCAAAATTCAAATTTCGTTTATATATATATGTGTGTGTGTGTGTGTGTTAAACGAAAGATAAAAACTGAATTTCAAACATTAAAATTCAATTTTCGATTTCATATATACATGTATACATGTGAAACGGAATATATGAATTACACCACTACATATTCCATTATATATATACATGTATATCTGAAAATATATCGTGACTATATATTTTGTTTTATATATACACATATATACATATAACGAATAAAAAAATAAAAAAAAACAACGAAACAAAACAAGTTATCTGAACTTTAATTTTTCAGCTCAATTGATCGATATTAGAATAGATAAGCTAGATTACTCTCCACACGACTTAAATTAAGATTTCTCTCCATCCAGGATTAGTTAATTTCGAAAAATCGAGTTGGTAGC
>JAESVK010001091.1:45817-69066 GCA_017140935.1 Hamamelis virginiana
TCAAGTATATATTTTGAAAAACTGATCCATACATTATATATTCTTCTTGTGGATGTCATGCATGCCAAAAATCACGGAGATATAATGTCAAAATCTCAAAATTATACCATAAAAAACTATAATTGCTTAAAACTGTCATAGTTTTTTTGCAGTATTTTTTGGAAACTGACAATTGGATCAATGTGATTTTTGGCATGCATGATATGTATAAGTTTAATCTTTAATCCAACAGTCGATCAATTTTTAAAAACAGATATCTCACAATTATTTATGAGCTTCATGATTACATAAACTTATGTAAACATATCTCAATCATGCGATAGTTATGGGAGGAGTTGTATATATCTAGAGGAGCATATATATTAAGAGGTTTTCTCTTATGAGCATCACCTTACTTTAAGCTAAAGTAAGCATCTAACAGTAGAGCCGCATGTGATGTAATTTTGGAAAACTGACCGTTGGATTAGATACCCCTATAATATATGTCATGCCTACCAAAAATCACAGTGATCCAACGGTTAGTTTATGAGAAAACTGACTGTGAAAAACTATGATTTTTTTGTTCTTTAAAATGTTATCATTTTTTGGCAGTCAGTTTTCTCATAAACTAACCGTTGGATCACTGTGATTTTTGGCAGGCATGACATACATTATAGGGGTATCTAATCCAACGGTCAGTTTTCCAAAATTACATCACATGCGGCTCTACTGTTAGATGCTTACTTTAGCTTAAAGTAAAATAATGCTCATAAGAGAATTTCTATATATATATATATTAATTTGCCTGACTTACTAAATAATTCAACAATGCTATATATTTCAAAAAATCCTTCATTAAAAAAAAAAAGTATGTAAAATGAATCCAAACTCTTCATTTTATTATCAGCGAAAGAATTTACTAAAAAAAAATGACTGAATTGGAATCACTCATTAGTATCATTTGGGAAACAGTTTTGAAACTTAATTAATTGCAACATTTTCTTAAATAATTTCTCAAATTAAACACTCCCTTTTGGCCTATATATCTGTAAGAAAAATACTATTGCACCAGACACTTTAATCCGAAATTAAAAACCACCCAGATATATCATGCTTTGAGTGGTGAGGTCTCTCCTCTCAAATTGCTTTCTTCTTTTTCATATACCACTTAAACCACGATACGTCAAGATAATTTTAGGGTGATTTTTAATTTCGGGTTAAAGTGTCGGATGATATAGAATTGTTGTATCTATAATTTTGTATGTGCATTTCTATACGTTTCTGATGCAAGTTTCTATGGCCAGTTGGCTATGTCGCACAATTTTAGTGCAGCAAAAGACCACACGCATAAGATTCTAGACTTCAAGATACATTTTAAATTTTTGGTCAACGGGGGCTCCAGCTTTTGTTAAAATCACTTTTAAATACAGCTTCTGAACGTACATATCTTATGCTACGAATAGTTTTTCAAAGGTAAAGTTATCTCAAACAGAGCCTAAGCAATTATTCATGCTTATTTTCGAGACATTTTTAACATATATGTGGTATGTTATAGTAGAAGACTAAATAGGAGTTTAGGTTTAATTATAAGACAAGACAAAATACTCGGGCATGAATTGAAGTTGGTTCAGTGAAAAACTCTTTTAAGCTCATTTATAAAGTAAACGAATTAGGTTTAGATCTTATAATTTTTAAATTTGTTATCGAGTTAAGCTCAAAAAGAGTACTACACGAATCGTTAAGCTCATTAATTATTTAAATAATCAAATTATCGAAACTCAATTTGAGATCAACTCAATAAAATGCTTATTCGAACTCACTTCGATCTTAAAATAAACTAGTCAAGCTTAAACCTTATTTTTGATCAACTCGTTCATTCATCTATCCAAGTCTAAGTAGCTAGTCTACTTGTATATCCAGTCCAACTCATTTACAACCCTAATCGGGACCTACAACATTATGGGTCTCACCTAAAAGAATGGGTTGTTCAAAAAATCAGTACCAGCGAATCATATATTTAAACCATTTGGTTTATATTAATAAGCTAAAATTTTTCAACAACAAAGAAGCTTTAAAACCTTTTTTTATTGAGAAAGTCATGAAATTAGATGGTGAAAAATTTATCCCGATCATATAATTTTTGTATGCGTGCAGTTGTTCTTTCAAATGAGACCCATTAAATGATAGGTTTTGATCTTTTATTAAAGCACACCACATACAATTTTTTTTTTTTTTTTTTAATTTTTAATGCATAAAAGGGAACAATTTTGTAACCTGTTTTGCTTTGTCTCTTGTTGTATCTGTTGCAGGTTACACGATTCCATGAAGTTAGTGGGGGAAGTTTGTTATGCAGAGAGCAATGACTTATGAGCTATGTATTTAGACAGCGAATAAACTTTGTTAGCTTCAGCTTTGATCTTGTAATTGAAGAAATAACTTTCATTAATGGAAAAAAAAAAAAATTACCGTGAAACTATAAATCTATACCATTAAAACCATTTTCCTTTTTTTTTTGGTTAAAATAAAAATAAATTAAAAAAAAAAAAAATACGACAACAACTTATGAATCGAGTCTAACTTGGATAACCCTAATACAATTAGTGTCTGTTTGCATTGGCTTTTCTTAAAATCACTTTTGGAATTCAAAATTTCACTTGATCTAAAGAGATAATGTGATTATCACTTCTAGATGACTCTAGGATCTAAGGGTGATGGATGGTTGGTAAAATTTTCATACTAAAAATTATCGTAGAAAAAGTTTCATACTAGAAATAATTGTGGTAAAAGTTAATTAGAAAAGCCTAACTTTAATTACATGTTCAAAACAGCCTCATGTTTTCCTTTCTTCTCCTACGTACAGCAGCAGCCTCTCTTTTTCTTTCTTTCTACAACAGATTCTAGTGACTTCTATTCTCGATCTTTTAGTCTTTTTAACACTAGAAAAATAACCAAAAGTTGCATATAGCAAATCAGCCCTTAACAAAAAAAATAATTACAAGGCAACCCCATATTTACATTTATAAAAAAAATCCATATAAATTGGGTTTATTTTCCAACATCCCCCTTAAACCCAATTTCCAAAAGTTCTCATGCCCAGCAACCATTTCGACCTTCCAAACAAATCAAGTTTCAATGGCTTTGTAAAGATATCTGCTACTTGATCTTAAGACTTGCAATGAACTAGCTCAACTTCACCGTTTTTTTTTTTTTTTTAGCTCAACTTCACCTTCCTTTAAATGTTCTCGAATAAAATGATAGCGAGTATCAATATGCTTGCTTCTTTCATGAAATACAGGATTCTTAGCCAAAGCTACTGCAGAACGATTATCAACAAAAAATTCAGTTGGGCTTTCTTGTGGACATCTCAAGTATTTTAGCAAATTTCTCAACCAAATAGCATGACTTACAGTCGAGTTTTCTGCCACATATTCTGCTTCACAAGTTGACAAAATAACTATTGGTTGCTTCTTAGAAGATCAAGTAAATGCCTCATTTCCCATTAAGAAAACATAACATGATGTGTTTTCCTTTCATCAAAGTCTCTTCCCCAATCACTATCCGTGTAGCTAATGAGTCTAAAATCATTCGAACATGAGTAGAATAAACCATCATTGAGTGTACTTTTAATGTAGCTAGCGAACAATCCTTCTTGTTGCCTTGAGATGTGTTACCACACTAAAAATCGGCCAACAGTTATTAAGCCGAAGTTCTCAAAATAAAGTTCCTAAAAGAAATAATACTCAAAGAGAATAAGGCCGAAATTACAAAAAGAATGATACGGATTCGGCCTATGAAAAATCGACCATGGAAAGGCCATACCAACAAAATATCCCCTGCCAAATGTGGCCTGGATATAGTTCATAAAAGTGTCATAAAGCCAGGGATGAAAGCAGGTGATCAAATAACAGAAAGACATGTGGCAACATCTGACGGAGAGTTCGAATACACATTAATATCTGATGAGAAACGTGGCAACGTGGCAACATCTGGCTAAAAGTTCGAATGCATGTTCACATATGAAGATCAAAGATATGGAAGGCACACGATCTCAACTAATGCCACGAAATAAGGAACGGCTATAACTTTTAGCCAACTGAAAATTGACACATGGAATTAGTTATAAAATATTTAGCCTCTATAAAAGCTGAAGAATACAAGAAGCGAGGGATCCACGATCAAATCAAGCATCAGTTTTTAATCTTTTATCTCTGTTTTCTTAGTTTTCCTAGTCGTTTTTCTAATTCCTTAGGAGTAATTAATCGTGTAACTGAAGAATCTAAACTCTAGTTTGGTCAGGGATCAGTCTCGATCTGTTTGTTTCAATCAAAGCTCAGTAAACAAGTTTGTGCTCAGCCAATACATGGTACGTATTTGTTTTATGTGAGTTTATCATATTCCATTCTTATTTGTTTTATATTTAACACTGCAAAAGTCCTTGAGGCTTCAAGGCAAGGAGAATCTACAATTATCTTATCATTTGTAGTTGGCACGCCCGCAACTCACATACATCTTTCTAAAAAACCGATCTGTTGCCAACAAGATGTGATTGATCAAGTGCTTCATGTATTTATTAATTAATCCAACTCCATAAAGTAAGTATATCCGGTCTTGTGCATGTGAGATACCGAAGGCTTCCAACTAAACTATTGAAATATGTAGAGTCCTCTTAAATCATATTTTTAAGGACAGTTATAAAACCGTCCTCTTAAATTATATTTTTAAGGACACTCATAAAACCGTACTCTTAATTCTATGATTTATAAGGACATCGCGAATGAGGACATTTAAAATCGTCCTCTTAAATCAAAGAGGACGGGTTAAAACCGTCCTTAAAAATGCTTTTTTGTAGTATTGTTGTGAGTTTTTTTCATAGACATGCTTCACTTTTATAAGAATAAAAAAAAAACATATTAGTTTATATTTTGGTTTTGATGAAACTGATACATTTGTAGGAAACTGATGCATTTGAATCAATATTCGAATGTGGTCTTTTTACAAAACTAGTATGTTATTTTTTTATTTTTTTATAAAATTGATGCGAAAATGAGTGAGTTTTCATAAACATATTTCAATTTTATAAGATATTATTAATTAATGAGAAATGCATGAGTTTGTTTTTGGGTTTTGTAACAACTGATGAATATATCAAGAAAATGATACATTGTAAGTTGGGACTTTTGGATAAATTGAAAATATGATGAGACTTTTGGGTAAAAATGAACTCAAATTGAGGCTTTTGAATAATTTTTTCTTTTTTTAACCCCTATTTCTATCGAACCCATCCAAATAATAATCCCTAGCTACTAACCCATAAAAAAATAAAATAAAATAAAATAAACAGCATTTTACGTCAATAATCCTAAATTTTCAAAATTTAATATGAACGAACCCGATCCAAAGATAATTACGTAAATATTTTTTTGGACCAAGTTACCCTTATGTAGACAAAATAATAACCATTTTACTACGTAAACTGTCAAAAGTAAAAAAAAAATTCAAAAATTTTGTTAACATGCAATCTCCAATATTGCACTGAATCCCCAATTTAATATATAATCTCCAATTCTCAAAAATGAATAGAATCTCCAATTTAATAAAGGATCCCAAATCCCCAAGTTAACATAGAATTTTCAATTTTATTAAGAATCCTCAATTCCCTCCAAATCCATCATTACTATGGGGACATGAAATGACATGCATTAAATATTGATTAGACGTGTTGGGGATTGGGGATTATGTGTAAACCTGGGGATTTTTGTGTAAAATTGGGGATTGGTAATTCTGTGTAATTAATATTGGGGATTGGGGATTCTGCGTAAAATTGGAGAGTTTGTGCAAAATTAGGGATTGTGAATTATGTGCAAAATTAATAGTCAAAGTCAAATTTTGACCATTTGAATGGTAGTTTGGTCAAAAATAACAGTGATAAGTTCATCTTCGTAATTATTTTTGGATCGGGTTCATTCATGTAATATTTAAAAAATTTAGGATTACTGACATAAAATGCCCATAATACAACCAATATTTGAGTAGATTTTTCCCCAATATAACAATATTCATATTAATTAATGTTCGAAAAATCGTGTTGGTAGTTAGTCCCATCCCAAAAAAGGAAAGAAAAAAGAAAATAACTTAAGATTTTCAGCTTCTTGAGACTCAAAGACCAAAATCAAATTGTTTAACTCCATCAAGTATTCAAGTTATTCAAGTTGTTCAAGCTGAATTTTCAAATGACCCATAAGAGATCACAAGCAAGGTGCCGCATGCAATGTAGCAGAAAAAATGTGTCACACGCAAACCATTGACACATAAAAAACCAAAACCATAACGTAAATCCTGCACAAAATGCATACAAATTCAAGCTGAAAATGCAAACCGTCATTGCATGTAATCCTCCCCAAAGTACTCTATATAAACCTGCAGCCCTCCATGAAACTCATAAACCACAGCCACATAGATATATTTTTATAGAGAGAGAGAGAGAGAGAGAGAGAGAGAGAGAGATGGCAGTGATTAGCATCCGCCATTTGTGGGTTTTGGGCATGTTAATTGCGATTGGCAGTAATTACAAGGTAGTAGTGTCAGGGCAGGTGTGCAATATGAACGTCGGCGATCTGGCAACACAGTGTTCGCTGTGTACTCAAAAGTCGGGGCCGAGGGTTGATCCGTCACAGGGATGTTGTGACATTGTGAAGAAGATGAATGTGGCATGCGCCTGCTACTTCGTCACGCCAGAGGTTGAGCAGTTGATTAGCATGGATAAGGCCGTCTACGTCATGGAATTCTGCGGCGTCTCCCTTAACCATGGAATGAAGTGTGGAAGTAAGATCTAGTAATTAATGAAGCCAAAAATTTATTTGGTCAGGAGTCTGTTATAAGATGCACCAAATGTAAGAACTAATTGCGGAAAAAAGTTTAAAAAATTATGCGTTGGATTAGATGAACTACTTATGAATTTCATGTCACGTTCGCCAAAATCATTCAAAGTGGTTCAACAGTTGGTTTTTGAAAAAACCAACCGGAGAAACTAGTGAAATTTTGAAGAACAAAAAAGTCACAGTTTTTTACTGAGTCATTTTTCAGAAACCGACCTTTGATTACTATGATTTTTGGTGAATATGAAATTCATTAGTAGTTCATCTAATTCAAAATTTGTTTTTCAAACTTATTTGTTGTGCAATTGGGTTCTAAAGAGGTTACTTTGCATAAAGTACACCTTATAATAGACTCCCTTCATATAATATCTCATCTTATATATACACACAACATTTGTCATTTGATGGTTATGTGAGAAGTTCTATGTGTGTGTGTGTATATAAAATTCAACAATATATGCAACATTTATGCCTGCTTTACTAAATAATTCAACAATATATGCTCAAAAAAATATCGCAAATGAATTCAAGCCCTTTGTTTATTATTAAAAAATAATTTGCTAAAAAAGAGAGATGAATCTTTTGCCACATCATTTAAGATACACTTTAAAACAATTTTTTTGAACATATAACATTTTCCTAAATAATTTCTCGAATTAAACAGTCCCTTTTGGCCCATATATATGTAATTTTGTGCATTTCTATACGTTTTTGAGCAGGTTTCTCTGGTTGGCTATGTTGCACAATTTTTGTGCAACAAAAGAGCGCACACAATTAAGGGCTTGACTGTCTAGGCCGTTTTACCAAATTAGACTAGCGGCCTATGTCCCTTTTAGGAGGTTTAAAATTACATTTAGAGCTTAAAATCAAATTAAATTGGGCCTATTTGGGCATTAAACCCATAAAAGATTTTGGATTTCTACTACTATATAAATGCAAAAAGGTAAAGTAATCCCAAACAGGGCCTAAGCCATTATTCATGCATATTTTCGAGGCATTTTTGACATATATTTGGTATGTTCCAAATCCTTCCAACCGAAGATTAATTAGGATTTTAGGGTAACTATGGGATAATAAATTCAAATTATCTAGGCTTGAATTGAAATCGATTCAATAAAAAGCTCTTTCAAGCTCCCTATAAATAAAAGAATTAAGTTCAGACCTTATTTTTGAACTTGTTATCGAGTTAAGTTTGAATAAGTACTACACGAATCAATAAGTTTATTAATTATTTAAATAATCAAATTATCAAAATTAAGGTTGAGATCAACTCAATAAAAATCTTATTCGAACTCACTTTTAAAATAAATGAATTAAGTTCGGACCTAGAACATTATGAGTCACATTTAAAGTAATGGGTTATTCAACAATGGAAAAGCAATAACAATTTTTTTTTTATATATAATTATTAATACATAAAAGGCACAATTTTGTAACTTATATTGCTCGTCTCTTGTTGTATCTGCTGCAGGTTACACGATTCCATGAAGTTAGTGGGGGAGAATTTGTTATGCAGAGAGCAGAGAGCAAGCACTTATGAGCTATATATATATATAGATAATGAATAAATTTGGTTGCTTCAGCTTTGTTCTTGTAATCGAAGAAGTAACTTTCTTTAGTGAAAAATAAAGGGCTATATTATTGTGAAACTATAAACCTATACCATATATTAAAACTACTTCAGCATTAGTTTTTTCTAAAGTTTGACATCTTGATTTTTTTTTTTTTTTTTGTCAACGAGAAATTTTATTGATCAAGACAAAAGAGATAACATATCAGACTCCAATATAGGTCGAAGCCAATCTGGAGGATGGTTATTCCAAGAGAAAAAAGATAAACATGAGAGAGCAAATTTAGACACACAATCAGCAGCATTATTACCTTGTCTAGGCACAAATTGCACATCCACATACTGGAACTTCGTCATTAGAGGTCTACATGCAATCACAGCAATTCAACTCAATTTCCTTCCTCGTACCAAGCCTGCCCATAACACAATCAACTACCACCTTGGAATCAGATTCAACTACCACTTTTAGGCAACCCATATCAAAAGCATTAAACAGACCCTCACGTACTGCCAGTGCCTCTACTTGAAGAGCACTAGCACACCAATTAACTAGTTTAGCCAACCCAGCAACACAACTACCATCCCTATTTCTGAATACTAAACCAATGCCTCCCTTCATAGTGCTCTGAACCCATGCACCATCCACGTTTACTTTCAACAAAGATGCAACAGGAGGTTTCCACTTACAATCTAAGTTCAAACTTTCACAAATAACCTCCTCTTGATTTACCCCAGTAGCAAGCTGAAATTCCAAAGTATCTGCTAGTGCCTTATCTCCTACTTCTAAAGGTGACCATTGTTTATCATTAAAGATAGCATCATTCCTAGCTTTCCATAAACGCCAGAGCATAAATGCCGCCAATCTACTACAATACTCTTCATCTATAGTCCCCTTCCATCTTTCCAGCAATTGATGCCAGACCTCAAAAAAACCCAACCCTTTAAGTTTCAAAACATCAACTTTCAGTGGGCAACACAACCACGACAATCTAGAATGAGAGCACCAGAACAGACGATGAAGGGATGTTTCGACATGATCACCACAGATACCACATACATCTTCCAATCTAGGAACTCCCCGATGAACTAGAGACTCTCCCACTGGTAATGAATCATGTGCGCAACGCCACAAAAACATTTTAATTTTACCCGATATCTCCATCTTCCACAGATGCCGCCAACTATAATGATCCACTGAATGCCTATTAGACTCCCCAAATTCTTGACCCCCTTTAACAAGAGTCGAGTCTCAGTTGTTCCAGGCCACATTATACCCTGAACGAACAGAATACTGCCCATTAGAAGTGAAATGCCATATAAGTTTATCCCTTGCATTACACCAAGAAATAGGAATTGATAAGATTTCATTTACATCGGAATCAAACAACAACTGTCTTAATTTCTGCTCATCCCATCTACGACCTTCAACATCTAGAGTTTCACAGACTTTCATCATCGGATTAACGCCCTCCACCCTAGCTTGAAGAGGACGATACAAATGACTAGGCAGCCACGTATCAGTCCACATGTGAATACTCTGACCGTTTCCCACCTGCCAATATAAGCCCCTTTGAAGCACCTCTCTTCCGGCTAAGATACTCCGCCAACCCCACGAAGGACGAGACCCCATCTTTGCATTCAAAAAATCTGATTGAGGAAAGTAGCGATCTTTAAACACCCAAGCCACCAATGAATATGTATTTTGGAGTAACCGCCAACCTTGTTTTGCTAACAATGCCAAATTAAACCTTTCTAAATCTCGAAATCCAAGTCCCCCTGCAGCTTTAATTTTTTTCAACTTACCCCAGCTGACCCATGTGGACACCCCATTTTTACCAATTATTTCTACTATGTGTTCATACAAATGATCAACTAGAATAGCTGATCATTGGGTGAGGAATTGGCCTTATAAAGACCAAATTGCCCAGAGTGCCATTTTCTGAGGAAAATGACAACTCATTATTTCATGTGTACATTTGGATTGGAATCAACCCATTTGTATTGTATTTGACTTTTGAGGTGTTTTAGAACATCCCTGTAAATTTTCATAGCATTCTGATGAGAGCTCGATAGGTAATTAGGGTTTTTGCGACTTGAAGGGCATTCTCGTCCTTTTTCTCGTATAATTTCTGAATGACCTCCGAATTCGAAACGGATTGTCTCATGAGGTTTATATGGATGTGGAGAGTGTATTTGAAGTGTCAATTGAGCCTTTGAATGGTTGGGATAGATTCGCCCAAAATTGATCCCACGGGTAAGAATGAGCTGAATTAGGATTTCGATCAAATTGACCGTGAATTGGTCGTTTTCACCAAAATGAAAGATTTTCAAAACATGTTTTCAAGTACTAATTTCATATTAAAACCATGTTTTTAGAAGTGGTTCAAGCCTAATTGATCAATTTTACAAAACAAAGAATGGTCGTATGACCAATTTTGGCACAACCGGGTCAATTGGCTAGCTTTTTGCTAAAATCCTTGACCATAGTCAATTGATTTTAACCCAAAAACATTCTAAAAATGTGGAGGATCAAAACACGATAGTTTTGAGCCCTGAACCATCGAATTTGGATCAGATTTGACCAAAATATGGCCAAAATTTGAAAACCCTAGAATTAGGGAACAAAATATGGGAGGTCAGCTTGGTGACCGTCCTAGCTAGGACGGCCAACCTTCCAGCCAGGACGGCCAACCGTCCAACCCTTGGACGGTCACCAGCATGCTCGAGCCCATTTTGCATTTTTAGCATGTTTGAAACTTTCCCACTTGTTTTGGCCGATTTGGTTTGTTTTTTTTGGAATAAATTCGAAGGGTTTTCAGCTGGCAAACCCTAGCATGATCAATTCTAAACCCTAGGATCATTTTTAGAGAATTAAATCCTAACCATTCAAGGATTTGAACCCTAGCTCTGCATTATGGAGTTAGAGAGAAAGAGGAGGAGAATTTTAGGGTTTTTGGGAGAGGAGGCTACAGATTTTTTGGCTCTTCATTCTTACACCATTGAAGGGGTAAGAACTCAAGGCTAGGAGCTTGGAGAAGGGTAGCCAAGAAGGAGATCGAAGGGTAAATCCTTAACCTTGGTTTTCATTTTTCGATTTCTTACATAAGTCTATGATGCTATGGTGTAAGTCCTCTTGATTTTCATATGAGATGGATTCTCTTTTCTTCTTCTTTTTGGTTATGAGAATGTTTAACATGATAGGGTTAGTTTCATTGTTATTTCATGTCATATGTATGATTAGGGTTAACCTTGGTGTTATTTTATGTAAGTAAGCATGATTAGGTTTAGCTTTGTTGTTATTTCATGTTAGTATGCATGTTTAGGGTTCATTAGTTTTATTTATGATTTTATGTTAGGATGCATGCCTAGGGTTAATTAGTTTTATTATGATTCTATGTTAGTATGCATGACTAAGGTTGGTTCTATTTGTGATTTTATGTATAGGTTATTGTTGTTTTGTTATGATTTTATGTGAATATGCATGTTAGGTCTAATCTTCTTGTTATTTTATGTTTAGTAAGCATGTTAGGGTATTTTCATTATGATTTTATGCGATTAAATATGGTTAGGATTAGTTTTATTGATATTTTATGTGTAGATGCATGATTAAAATTAGTTTTATTTTTATTCTATGTGAGGATTAGGGTAGTTTTTATCATTATTTTATGTGAGTAAGCATGATTAGGTTTAGCTTGGTTGTTATTTTATGTGTGTAAGCATGTTTAGAGTAAAGGTTAATATATTCATGTTGTTATTTGAATCTCATGATAATTGATTGGTGATTTTAATGGTAATATGAGTACGTTAATGTGTATTTTGACATGTGAAGAGTCTTGAGTCTTTTTGTTTGTGCTTTTATGATCATTTGAATGCTTGCCATGGTCTTAATGGTTTGAATATAAAAATGTGGACGAGGGAGCGTTCAAAGGTAAGATCCTCCCCTTGTGTTTAAAATAATCGTTTGAGCATGATTTTGATAGTTTATCTTGTAGTGTATTCATGTAGAAAGTATGCTAGGTCATTGTCACAATTTTTGTTTCTTTGTTTTCATGGTTTTTAGAATAGTTTAAGGCTCATATTCAAATCTGTCCGGATTTTTTTATGCCCTTAAATCACTTCTAAAAATCATTTTAAGGCTAAATCCAACTTAGAAATATGCTTAAGTTCACATAGATTAATTAGTGTGCATTTAGGAGCATTTTCATGCATTTTTAGAATTAATTACATGCTTATTTGTTTAAATTTCAGCATGCATTGCATTAGTATTTTTAGGTTTTTAGATTAACTTTAGGGCTAGTTAGAGACCCTAGGCTAGGAAGGTCACTTGACCTTTCCTAGGACTGTCCTTTGTTGTAAAAGTCATACTCAGATTTGAGTATTTTGATCAATTTGAGAGTCAACCTTCGAGATATTTTATAAAAAGATTTTTGATGCAATGTTTATGAAATAAACATGATTTTTATGAGATATTTGATTATTAAATGATTTTCAAAAAGATTTGAAATGTTTTAAGGATTTTTATCTAGGAATGAGATTCCTACCCATATGATTTGTTTTCTTAAAAATCTTTGAAAAAATTTTTTAATTGGAATTGAATTCTAAAGATAAGAATTATTTGGAATATTTGGATTTTATGAATATCTTTTAATTTGAAATGATTTCAAATAAATGATTTTGAAATAATAAAATACTCTCGAAGCTAGAGTCTTGAATTAGGTTGAATACCTTTGATGATGTGATCGATTACAATAGGAGAGTCCTAGGGTAGTCGAACTACGTGGACTTTGATACTTGCTAGGTGATACTAGTAAGTTACGTAGGCGCTAATAGGGCTCAAGTCCGCCCTAGGATGCCCGTAGGGTGTCCTAGGTTTTAGGGGTTTGTTTGTATATATTTTTTATTATTATTAATATAACTAAATATAGATAATGCATTTATATCACTATTTTTTTGGTTGATTAGATTATTTAGGATTGTTTGCATTAAGTATTTAAATAGCCCAAATAAATTAGAAGTCCTTTAATTAGGGCGAGGTGGGTGCCTACAAGTGAAAGCTTGGAACCTTCCCACGTCGTAACCTAGCCCCCGGATCCAACTCTGGTTTGTAGACTGTTTTTCCATTAATGGAGTTTATTTTATTGAAAATAAAATATTTTTATGGTTTCCTTATTCCTCAAAAATATGGTGGCGACTCCTTTGTTTGATTTCTAAACCCCCCTAATCACATCGTCCGGTGATGATGTGGACACCTAAGCCCCGCCACAAGGCTGGTCCACAACCCAATGAATTCGCCGCTGACCATCTGATTGATTCCACAAGAAACTTGCTAACATACTATTTATTTCTTTGCATAAAGTAATGGGCAACTTAAAACAACTCATTGCAAAGTTTGGCATAGCAAGAGCTACCGCTTTTAAAAGAATTTCTTTCCCCGCCGGAGAAAGGAATTTTGCTTGCCAACCCTGAATCTTGGCACCCACCTTTTCTCTAATATTAGCAAACAACTGTCTTTTATTTTGTCTAATAATAGCCGGTAAACCCAAATATCTTCCTTGACCACCTTGATGAGTTATACCCAAAATATCTACACATCTTTGTCGAATAGGAGCAGGGGTATTCTTACTAAAAAACACTGAGGATTTCTCAAAATTTATACACTGACCTGAAACATAACCATAGCTATCCAAAATTCTTCTGACATACCGGCATTCCATTGCATTGGCTTAACAAAAAATAATGGAATCATCTGCAAATAAAAGGTGAGTAATAATCGGTTCAGCACTCCCGATCTGAAACCCACTTATCTTCCTTTCCCTAGCATACTGGTGAAATAAGGAAGATAAAGCCTCAGAACAAAGAATAAACAGGTAAGGTGATAACGGATCTCCTTGTCTAAGCCCACGAGATGGCTGAACATTTCCCACTCTAGCACCATTCACCAGAAATGAATACCTCACTGAAGCCACACATTCCATCACCCATTGAACCCATGTTGAAGCGAAACCCAACTTCCTCAGCATTCCTTCTAAAAAAGACCACTCCATACGATCATAGGCTTTACTCATATCTAACTTTATCACCATATCATACTTACGACTTGTCCTTCGAGTATTTAGCAAATGCATAACTTCATGAGCAATCAAAATATTATTAGCTATCAACCTACCCGGAATGAAAGCACTCTGATTGTCACTAATTATTGTAGGAAGCACCTCTCTTAGTCTATTAGCCAAAACCTTAGCAATAGCCTTATATAAAACATTGCATAAACTAATGGGCCGTAATTGAGACATATTAGAAGGGCATTGTACCTTTGGAATTAGAGTAACCAGCGTGGCATTTAAAGCATTAGGCATCACACCATCTTGAAAAAATTTCTGAATAGCTTGAGTCACATCACCACCCACAATGTTCCAATAGGTTTGGAAAAAGAGCCCAGTCATACCATCCAACCCAGGACTTTTATTGGGACCAATACTAAAAATTGCTTCTTTAATTTCCTCAATAGAAACCCTCCTAATTAATCTGGTATTCATCTCATCTGTAACTTTACAATCCACAGCATCAAGAATGGATTGTTGCCCAGTAGGATTAGAGGATTTGAAAATATTTTGGAAATAATCCACAATCACCTTATGAACCTCATTCTCAGATTGACGCCAAACACCCTTGTGATCCTCCAAACCCATAATTCTATTTTGATGACGCCTCCACATTGCTTTGACATCTTGATTAGTTTAGACTTTAGATCCAAATCTTAGTGGGAGTTGGTCTAGGATACTTTATGTTTGAAAAAAAAAATAGTGGTAGGGATACTTTTGATAACTATCAGAGGTGCAATATATAAAAAGACCAAAAGGTGGCACTCATTTTATATAATTTTCGATTCTGACTACATCGACCCATAAGTGGAATAACAAATTTAATTTTGAGGGCTAGAAGTAAAGGAATAAAGAAAGAATGAAAAAAGAGGAGGCAGAATTGAGCGAACTAGAGGGGCAAAAATAATAATAGTATAACATATATATATAGGGATGATGCTATAAGGCCGGCCTTACGCAAAGTTGCGTAAGGTCGGCTCCATATGGCCAATTTTAAATAACAGTTCGTAAAATTGATCGTTGAATTAGATGCCCCTCCTCTGTATGTCATGCCTGCAAAAACTCACAGTGATCTGATTGTTGGTTTTTGAAATATGCCATTGTGAAAATATGCAGCTTATTTGTTCTTCAAAATATCACCATTTTTTTAAAGGCAGTTATTTCAAAAACCAACCGTCGGATCACTATGATTTTTTGCAGGCATGACATACAGAGGAGGCGTATCTAATCCAATGGTCAGTTCTACGAACTGTCATATGAAATTGGCCATTTGGAGCCGACCTTACGCAACTTTGCTTAAGGCCGGCCTTATAGTATCATCTCTCTCTCTCTCTCTCTCTCTATATATATATATATATATATATATATTTGTTTTTTTCTTTTTATTTTTATTTTTTATTTTTATAGGATGGGTAGACAAGCAGTAACCCCTCCAACTCGAAGCAGGGACAAAGTTAGGAATTTAGTTTAAGGGAGGCAAATTTTAATTGGTTGTTAATATTTTATTTCAATTCAAAAAATCAAAAATGCTTTTGTTGAAAAATTTTCTTTTATCATTGTAGTTTGAGGTAGAAAAAATTGTAAAAATGTATATTCCATTGCTATTTGTTAAACCATATATTCAATGCATTTATAATTGTCCCCTAATGAGACCCCACTTTTTGAAATCATTATATGATAGCTTTATTATTAACGCTATAACCTACCCTCTCTAAATAAGAGCATCTTGAATTTTTGCCATTTGAGTTGCCATTATCAAATTTTGGCTTTGACATCCAAATAAGTTGCTATAATGGGATGCCATTTTTAAGGTGCCAAAATTTTGCATTGACAGCAAGGGCTACTCAAATGGCATTTGCCATTTATGCCGTATCATACTTTCCCTCTAAAGGGTGGGAAATGCCCAAATATGGCACTAATGTATTGGAGCAAATGAGTATCAAAAATTGGCATTGGTTCCATTTGGGGTGTCAAGTTTTGGCATTGGCACTTCTGGCATTAATGCATTGGAGATGCTCTAAACTCAAGTAAACAAACATTCATCAATTAATTGTGGGATAAACCAAATGAGATATTGCGGCCTTGGGGGTGGGGTTAGGACTTTTATTAAGAGGGGAAATGAAAATAAAAATAAAAAGAGATACAGAAGTGAAATAAATGGGGTAAAAACATTTCAAGGGAGGTAAATTCAAATTTTCTAAGAGTTTTAGAGTATAAATATATTTTTTAAAAATGTTTACGGGTGACAGCTGCCCCCTGCCACTTCTTTGGCTTCGTCCTTGTCTCGGAGTCCAATTTGGCTCCAACCATGGGCATATGTGATGCATGTTAAAAAAAATGTTACTTCAAATTTTGAATTAAAAAAGATATAGTTATTTGAGAGTTAATAAAATAGGGTTTATTGAAAATCCATAAAAATAGACAATCATGGTTGTTTTAAATTTTACATATACATTCTTTTAGCAATTGATAAATATTGCTTCTATAGAAAGCAAGTGTTTTTCTTATGTAGAGTTAGTGGTTAGTTGATACTTAATAGTGGGGAAAGAGACAACAAATGGACCAAGAATCTCATCCATGAGATATAGAATCCGAAACCTCATCCAATAAAGGGTCGGAGAGACATGAACCACTGAGTTAAAGCTTATGTTCCTATAGAGAGCAAGTGTTGAAAACTGTAACACCCCAACTTGATAGTTGTATCGACCCTCCCAGATAGGTCGACATGTGTCAAAATGAAGGTATAACTTGTATTGCTCATTCGCATTTCCATACAAGAGTCAAGAAACATATATATAACAAGATGAAATGTCATGTACATGCATAATGTCCCCAGTCGCCATATACATAAATACGAAAAACAAAGAATTAATACCGACAACCCTGGCAGGTAAGCTAGGTAACAAATAGTAAAGGACTCTTAAAATAACAAGCATATAATACTCCCATTTATAGATGTTAATGTAGAGTCTAACCAATAATACTAAGCAGCAGTCCCAAGATACCGGGCAACACCATGTAACCTATGCATACCCCAATTCAACCTGCAATCTGCTGCATAAAAAGCAACGGTGGGCTTCAAATCGTTTAGTAGGAATTATGTAACCTCTACAAATCAATAATAATACAGTGAAACTTAGAATATTTAAATAAACCTCAAAATCCCAAACATTTTGAGGGTTTATAAAATAATTTCAAAACAACATTTAAAACATGTGTGGACTTTTAGTGAAAAAGCAACATCCATGACTTCGTCAATTTCCATGTGTTGCATATGTATCACATTTCAGCACATGTCCTTCGCATATCCAACACTTGCATTATAATGTATCACATGGTTACTATATTCGAGCTAACAAACCCATGGTTCAGCTAAACCACGTATTTCATCGTAATTGAGGTAGTGAAGTAGTCGCAATGCCTGCTTAATTAGAAGTAATGGAGTAGTCTCAACGCCTACTTATATTGGAGTCCATCTCGACCCTATTATGCCATATAAGGACCCTATATTGGCCCTTTTTCTCATCTGTGATACTTGCTAAGCCACCACACCATAGTACGTATATACAAATATTTATATATATCTATCATATCCATCATATTGAGGTCGGGGAACAACTTCATGTCCGCACCTTAACATCAAATCATAACTGCATCAAAGAAATCCAGAAAACCATTTACAGGGCATTCATATACCACAACCAAGCATTTCGAATAAATCATGCTTTTCCAAAATCATAATTCTTTCCAAAAGAAATGGGAATGACATGCAAAAGAAGTGAAATCTAAATAATCTTTCTTTATTCATAAACCCGTTTAGAAAAATAGGGCATACGTACAAATACATTAAATTTCCATCATTTCACAAAATAGTTATGTAATATGCCCTTTAATTATTCTCGTGAAACAACTTGTACAAAAGTTCATTCCCACATTTTAAATGATTCCACGATTATAAAGCATTTCCATAATAAGCCTTGAGTTTCCATTTCATAATCACGCCACAAAGTTCTATAATTCATAAAATAGTATATTCCATGTATTAAACTATCAGTTCAATGAGCAATAAAGTTCGTAAAGCATTTAGAGTTGGCATCATTCTCAAAATAATTATAAAACAACAATATCATCATTATTAGTAAAAGGTCACATATCCCTACCTCAATGCAATAGTGTTTTCCAATCCTTAGCGGCAGGGCCAGCGCTTGGCTTTTGCCAACTAAAACATTTGCTTGAGGCCCCCAATTTTAAGGGGCCCAATTTTTTTTTTTTTAGCCCTATACTCCCACAGTCCATTGACAAGGGCTTTCATCCATAGTTCTCCAATCTAATTATCTAAAGGGGCCCAACATAGGAAGCAGCAGCAGCAGCAACTGAGCAAAGCCCCCTAAAGGGACTAAGGCTCTAAGCTCTTTATTGATGTCGAGACCCTTCACTCCTTCACCCTTCGCTTCTCTCTTCTCTACGATTTGTTCTAATTTCTAAACCCTAAAACTCTGGAAGCAGCAGCACTGCAGCAGGCCAGCAGGCCCTAACGAGACGTCGAGATCCTTCGCTTCTCTCTCTCTCTCTCTCTGCCGACTCTGCGATTGCCGATTCGTTATCTTCTTTAATTTAATCCCTAAATCTCTCAAATGTACGCTTTTTATATTCATAATCCCAATCCTTTTTCCATTTCCCTAAATCTCTTGCTTCTTTGGTTGTTGTTGTAATATAGTTTCTTCAAACTTTGATTCCTCCTTATTATAAAGCTGGAGCAGATTTCATTTATAGCTTTAAACTTTCATCTTGCGTCTCTGTTTTTTTTTTTAATGTTACATTTTTGTATATTTATCCCTATTTACTAGTTAGCATCATCTGTAACAACTAACAAGTTGGGGTAGCTTCATAGGTGAGTGGTGGAGTGTTAACAAAATTTTGAAATCATGAGTACGGAGTACCAAAAAAACAGCTAAAAAAACTACCCTTCTAATGTATTTTACCAAAAATCCTTAACGTTTTCTGAATCTATCATATAATTAGCCATTAAGTACTGAGTCCGTAAGCTATATGTTAGATAAGAAGAAGCTGTAGCATGTGAGATCATCATCATCATCTTCTTCTTCTTCTTCTTCTTTTATCTTTTTTTTTTCCCCTAGGAAAAGCAACAATTGGATTCTCTGTTTCATCTCAAATAATGCCTCCATGTCCCCTATTGGTGATAGGAGGTTTTGGGTGAGCCGAATGAAAACCCTTTTGTGAATTGCTTGTTGTAGTATGGTTGTAAGTTTTAGCCTAAGAGAAACTAAGTTATGCATTTTTTTTTTATATGTCAAAATGTAGAAGGGTCTCATTCTAGGAACACGCTTAGGGCCACTGATCGACTCAGACGACGAGGGAGATTATTCCCCGTCAGTGATCAGAATTAATAATTTATAAACCGCGTGACAATTAATCTCAATTCGATTGTGACTAGTGAGCACGGGTGTCGAACCACTGGGAAATGCAGGCTTATATTAAAAAGACCTTTTAGAGTTAATTCAAGCGGAAAGAATATTGTCAATTAAATTGGTTGGTGGAATTGCTCCGATTGGGTCGAAGCGAAAACTTAGTAATTTAAATAAGCTTAATAAAAATGCAGTTAAGTTGGTGGATTGAGCGGAACTTGGGTGAGAAGTCCATTTGAATATCAATTAAACAATTTATGTTTATAAAATCCGCACTATAGTAATTATGTATGGTGGTTCTTCCAACTACAAGAAGGAAGTCCCAAAAAGATTGTGAATACAGGACCGGCAAGTTTATCCCCGAAAAGAATGGAATATCGCTATCCACCTTAAATGAGGAATAAAGCATGCTGGTTTGTATTCACACCAATAAGAACCATTGCATAATTATATAATTGCAATCACAGATGTACAATTATATGATATTATATTCGGCAATAGTGTGCGGTAAAACCTTCACAACTATGCAATCACATAATACAAATAGAGGGATGTTTATAAAATAGGATTGTAAAATGAATCCAACTTCATCCTCACCCAAGCTTGGAGTATTAGCTACACATCACTGGAGGAGAATATCCTTTATCCAGGCAAGCTTTAAGGGGTCACGGGATGGAAAATACAGTAAAAGCGGTAATTAACTGACTGAAGAAATAAGGAAAATGGCAGAAATAAATAAAGAAAATGACGAAAGTAAATAAAGAAAAGTGACTGAAGTAAATAAAGAAAAGAAAAGACTTAAGTAAATAAAGAAAAGAAAAGACTTAAGTAAATAAAGAAAAAGGCAGAAAAAGTAAAGAACAGTTCTCAAGTGAGAACTGAGCCATGCATAAAAAGGAAAATAACAGAATCGGAAATTACTGAAATTAAAGACTTAATCGGATAGAACAATCCTCAAGTGAGAATTGAGCCAGGCATTGTAAAGAAAAATTGCAGAATTGGAAATAGCTGAAAATTGAAACTACCGATTGAAATGCGAAAATAAACTGTAACTTGAATTAAAATTAGCAGAGTAATGATTCAGAGCATAAGTCATGAACCCTTGAAACGTCGTCGTTACACTTCTATTTATAGAAGGAAAAGGTAAAAGACGTAAACGCCCTCAAAATATCCCAAAATATCCTAGACTCTCGCAGCCGACCTTGGCTATCGATAGCGAAGGTTCGCTATCGATAGAGGTGCTATCGATAGCGAATCTTGGCTATCGATAGTCAAGGTCAAATATTTGACTTTCTTGCAGTTTTTCAACGTCTGATCTTTTAGTACTTCCCCCGGCTGCTGTGGATCTTTATCGGACGTTCCTTTGATTCGAGATGCTTTTCAGGGCTTCATCGATGACGGCTTTATTCAATGAAATCTGCACATATTTCTTGAAACAGAGTTTTAAACCTAATTGTACAGATATTTATATATAACACTATTTATTAAACAATTAATTATATAAGAGAACAAAGTAATACCCTAGTTGAATGGTATGATTGGGGTACAATCAGCCACCCAAACTCTAGGACCAGCTCTGCTTAGCGGCTCCACAAGCCTCCAAAATGTAATGCACAATGCACCCCAATGCAAGAGATCATTTCATGGATCCACCAAACTTGAGAAGAGAAGAAGAAAAGCAACAAAGATCACATATATAATGCACTAAAAGTAGCATAATATCACATATATAATCACATATGGTATGCGATTGACCCAAAAAATAAAAAAAAGAAAAAAGAAAAAAAAAAGAAAAAAGAATAAGAAATATGGTATGCGGTTTGGGATGACAACGAGCTCTCGACAAATCATTTTGGAAGGAGACTCGCAAATTGTGGTTAATTACATATCTATTCCAAATCAACATATGGAGGAAATTGCAATTGTGTGTGAAGATGTTAAAGCAATGATTCATCCGATTTTTTTTATTCTTTTTTTTTTTGTATGGTTGTTTTGGTTTGAAATGGCCGGGCTATTGGCATTTGTGTTTTGGTTGGCAGATTCACGACTCTCTATTTTTTCCAGAGACATGTAAATTAATCTGGTTTTTAATTAGTTGTTTGTTATGGTGGTGGTCTCATAGGAATGTTTCTATGGTTTTGGATATGGGCAAGCTTGAGAAAGTTTTTAAAAATCTATTGGTTTTGGGGCGGGTTTGGGAAAATTGTTAAAAAGACCGTCCCAAAATCCGTTCATATTAATTTATTGTTTATGAACAATTTAATTATTTTTATTATATTGTTGTCAAATATATTGTATTTGGAATTAAAATAGAAAAATTGTTGAGAAAATTTTATACTAATTATCAATCAATAACTAAGTTTGATTATTCGTATCTGAACTAGAAAAATATTATATTTATGCGTGTAGTTATTTAAAACTCATTTTGGCATTTCAATTTTAATTTACGTTTTTACAAGTAAATGGGATA
The DNA here is from genome assembly GCA_017140935.1 of Hamamelis virginiana. NCBI lineage: Eukaryota > Viridiplantae > Streptophyta > Magnoliopsida > Saxifragales > Hamamelidaceae > Hamamelis > Hamamelis virginiana. Next base: position 68,239 of record JAESVK010001091.1, read on the forward strand.
GAATATTCGTCCCACTCTATTTCAATGTCAATAAATTAAAAAGAACAAAAATAAAATTTTTAAATGAAAAATACTAAATCACCAAAATTTTAATCCGAAATTAAAAATCAACCCTAATGTGCCTTGTTTTGAGTTGTGAGGCCTCTCCTCTTAAACTGTTTTCCTCTTTTTCACACACCATTCAAATCACAGTACGTCATGGTGGTTTTAAATTTCGAATTAAAGTGTCGGGTGATATAGAATAATTTTTTTTAAATATAATTGGAATGGGAATAATAATTTGAAATAGATTTTAATAAAATTTGGGACAAAAATAGAAAGAAATATTTTTCAATGAAACAGAATTGGGCCGGGTCCTCCCTCCCAAACCCGGCCCACCATGACCCTTAACAGGGGCGGAGCTAAGTATAAGCCATGGCACCCCCCAAATTTTCAAAGGTCCTAGCATCCTTATATTAATTATGCTTTATATAATATCCCATTTATATTATTTGCAAGATACATGGCACCCCCTGAGAGAGAGAGAGAGAGAGAGAGAGAGAGAGAGAGAGAGAGAGAGAGAGAGATTACTAAGGGCTAACCTTCTTAGGCTTTTTCTTAATGTATAAAGACTCCAATTTTCAATTTTAATATCACTATGCTGATTTGTATAGGCTTGAATCAAATATGTTAGTTTGAAAGTTTGAAATACCCATCCGTGGAAAATTTAAAAATTGTGTGTATGATTTGCCTATACTAAACTCTTTATTGTTATACCCATCCGTGGAAAATTTAAAAATTGTGTGTATGATTTGCCTATACTAAACTCTTTATTGTTCTATGAAATTT